>JAKEZK010000015.1:0-264197 GCA_021654155.1 Rhodotorula sp. CC01
GTTCCCACCCATCTTTACCCCTAGCATCCTTGGTCTACATGGGCTTCCTATAGCTCGATATGACTTGAAACAAGATTCATCTATCTATCTATCGCTTCTACCGCTTTGGTGAGTGCTGTGACTGCAACTGCCGACCGCGCAATGATGTGGAAATCACCTGATGCAAGGCAGACGCATCGGAGGAGGGCTGCGGGGTCGATGAGTCCGCTGACCACATTCCTCAGCGCTGCCAGGACTCGACGCGGCTCGATGACCCGGGAGGCATGGCAGGGTGGGAGTGTGGCCAAGCGAAGGATGTACGCTGTGGCGGCGGAGCAGTGCGCAGGGGTGCAATTTCAAGTCGGGTGCGCAGGCGCGGCCGGAGACGTCGGGATCGCCTGGGGTGCGTGGGGAGGGGCTGCGGAGGCGGCCTGCGCATACGAGGGGCGCGCGGATGGGTTTCCGGCGGGCAGTTGCGGGGGCGGCGGGCCTTCCGAGTCGAGCGGGAGCGCTGTGAAGCGGTTGGAAACGGCGGTTTCGAGTGTAGAGACGCGCGTAACGAGTTTAGAAATGGTAGATTTCAGCTCTTGCATCCTCCTACAATCCCGCTAAGCCCCAGAGAGTCCAGAGAGGGAGCACTAACCGATGCGCTCAGAAGCGAGTGCGAGACTGGTGCTAACCACGGCCTCTGGAGCGCAGTTGAGCGCGTCTCCACGTGTCTCAACAAGAGCACGCTTGCTTCCGGACTCTGGGGATCCCCATGTACGCTGCATCAGCCCCGGAGCACAGGGGCGGCTCTCCTTGGGCTGGTCGGGATTGTCCTCCGCTTTCGCCGACGACGCCTCCGGGCTGGCTGCCGCTTCAGAGAGACGTGTCAAGAGGGCAGGGCGTGATGGATAGGATAGGATAGGATAAATTCCAAGTTCAAAGTCGTTTGAGCCTAGAAAAGACTCATGTTGTTGCTTGTAAGAAGAGACCTTGGAAGTCCGTATTCAGCAAGGATTGGCGTGATGAGGTTTCGGTGGGGTTTCATGTGGGGGAGTCGAGTTTGTGACACCATATCTTCAAGTATAGGCGTTGGAGAGAAGCAACAATGGGCTGAGCCGGATTGGAAGAACCTCCCCTATTGACTGGTTTACTTTCCTTTTTGGCACTTCTGCCAGCTGGCCCTCAAAGGACTTGGCTACCGGTGCACCAAGTCCGACACCTGCAGCTACGTGCGCAGCGAGGGGGAGCACATGCACTACATTGCCCTCGACGTCAACAACCTCCTATTTGTCTCGCCTGACCTCAACAAGATGATAGATCCAGCGGATCAAGGACGGCCTCAAATGCGAGTACAGCCTCAAGGATCTTGTGAAACCAAGTTCATCTTGGGCATGCAGGTGCATCATTGCTTGAATGGCAGGATCTTCCTGTCCCAGCGCACATATCTCAAGAATTATGCAGATGGTGAAGCCGCCCCGACGCCAATGCAGCCAAATTTGCAGTTTGCTGTTGCTCCAGAGGACCACCAGCCCACCCCTGCCTTCCGCTCACGCTACCTCCAAGCCAACGGCTCCCTCATGTACGCCATGCTTGGGACATGGCCCCACCTGTGCGCTGTGGGCGTCCTAGGCCTCCACGCTGCGCGGCCAGACAACTCGCACTCTACTGCTGTTGTCCGTGTACTGGTGTACATCAAGGGCACGCTGAACTCGGGCTGGAGTCCCAGCTGGACAACTTAGCATTCACCAGTGTTGAAGTGTACTCGGACTCGGACTTGGTGCATGCTCCTTGACCTCGTGCTCGACGATGGGATACACCTTTCTCCTTGCATCTGGTGCCGTCTCGTGGTTGCCTAAGCTTCAGCCGCATGTTCTGGCATATTCCACCAAAGCGGAGTACCTCGGTCTCTTGCACGCCTCTCCTTTTAAATGAAGCAATCTACCTGTCACAGCTCTTGTCTGAGCTTGCGCAGGAATCAGGCATAGAAAATGTTGTCCTGTACCTGTGACCGCCCGTGTGCACCTGACGTGCACAGGTGTGCACACGGGGAGTCACAGACACGGGCGTGGAAATTGTGACTCTTGCTTGACAGGGAAGCATACAGGGTACAGGCTCCCAGTGCGGGATCCCAGTGCAGGCTCCTGTACCCCTTACTGATTGGCGGTACGGCCCCATGCGCTGGGGTGTACGGGTTTGACCTGTCTGTTTTCAAGTCGCAAGACCTCTCCTAACTTTCTGACTTGCACTGGTGACCAGCTTGAATTGCAATGAATCCCTCATTATTGTCTTGCCATCTCTTCCTGTCCTGCTATACTTGTGCCAACTGGCTACCGTGTACCAAGACTGAGGAACAACAGCTCCTCCACGTCCCTGCAGCAAGGCCGTCTCTGCTGCTGTCAGATACCCAAGTCACAGCATGACCAGTCAACTGGTGCAGCCCTGGCTGAGCGTAGCCGGTTGGAGCCCTCTGCAGAAGAGGAACCCTGCACGCAGGCAAGGGGAGGCAATGATCAGCTTTCTTCCCGCAGCAAGATGACAGAGGGAGTGTTGGCACCAAAAGGAGCAGAGATGAGGAACAGGAGAGGGAAGGGGATTGCAGATGATGGGAGGGCAGAGCATAGGGATGACAAAGCCACTCATACCGCGCAGCAATGTAGGGCAATATCAGTCGAGGACGACATCTGTGACTCAGAAGGAGAAGCAGTTGGATGCTGCAGCGTTGTAGGAGTTACACAACTCTGGTTGGCGCTAGCGTATGCAATGGGATAGGGTTATACAAGAAGTGCAGATGTCTTGAGTGGCTCTGATGGTGAGAGCGTGAGGAAAGGTGGAGAACACAAGAACAAGGTCAGCAGTGGTTCCGCTGGATCACACTGCACACCTTATGTTGCCCAGCGCACACAAGCTTCATACAGCCCCAGTAAACGTGCACAGCTGCATGCTCCAACCATCTGGCGTATTCACAGCTGGTGCCAACAAGAGTAGGGGCCCTCTCAGAATTTTTGCTTGCCCACAGCCAGTGAGGGCAGTCCAGCACCACCAGTAGTTCCAAATTATGGCAATCCAGCACAGAGTGGTGGCCAGGAGCAGCTTGCCCCAAGTGAGAGAGAGGACACAGAAGCCTCCCTCAAAGCGTCAAATGTTTCCCACCCTTTTCTGATCTGTGAAGGCACATTCAGCGTTGCCAAGAGCTGCCGCTAATGTCATGGCAGCTGTGCATCTCCTGCTGGCGCTGGGAATGTGAGGCAAACATTGCCAGGGAGTGTAGAGAGCAAAAGAGTCGAGGCAGACTTTCCTCAGGCCAGCCGACTCTTGCCACCAAGGCTGCTCAACTCTGCGGACCTTGCAAGTCTTTTTTTGCAACATGCCTATGTTTAGATATGCTGTCCATGCAGCACAGGACCTTCTACAGACACTACAAGTTTCTTGAAGCCTGTACTTTCCTGTCAGACAGGACTTTGATTTTTTTGACAGGTGCGGCACAGTGTACGGGGCACATGGTCCCTGTACATCCATGTGTTGCTGACCAGGGGGTGATCATGCAGTATCTCCCTCTGGTGCTCTTGAGCAGCTCAATCTGCTTTGGACAACACAAGTAGCCTTGTCATGCTTTCTTTCCCTCTCACTGTTGTCCTCTCAGCTGCTCACTCTCCCTCTCACTACCTGTTGGCAGCTCTGAACTCACCGTCCTCCATGATATGTTCCCTGTGTCCGAGGGGAGCTGCTTGTTGTAACTTGTGACTCATTCTGTTTGTCTTTGCACTTGCTTGTGTTTGTGTTAGTTGTGACCATCTGACCACCCAGTCCAGATAGCCCCATGCTCAAAGGCATGTGGCCCATGTATCATGCTTCCAACCAAAGTGCCAGTTTCCATTTCGCAACATGAATGCCCTGACAATCTTATGTTTGGGATCTTTCGATCAGAGTTGTAGCTCATCCTGTGTACTTGTGCTGACTAGTGTCCCTTCTGCTTGTATCCTTCCATAGTCTACACTCAAATCATGGGGCTAGCCCATAGAACCTCCTATGGCCAGATCTGCACAGCAGGCCTGGTCTTGCATCAACCTTGAGAGTGGTATTCCCAGCATGGTGGTGGCCCTGTCAAGTGCACTCTGACTCTGCTTTGCAGGCAGAGAGGTCTTGTGGCTTATGGCGTCTGCAGGCACTCAATGCTATATGATTGGTGAGCACTGAGATCTGAAAACTTCCTGTCAGCTGTCCAGAGAGCATACCCCTATGACTTCAGCTGCAAACCGCTGCCAGGAGGCTACAGTAAAGATGCTGCCACATGTTGACCGCACTTCCAATGCAGGAGTAGCCAATTACAAGCATACCTCCCCTGTAAGCTAACGCATGCTGTAACTCGGTCTTTTTGTCCTTTCTGTCAAGGGGTTCGGATTTGGCTACTTGTCAGCCTTCTCCCATGCACGGAGGGGAGGTGGAGTGCTTTGTGTAAAATGCATCAGACATGCTGGTCCCGCTCCAGGTGTGTGTTTTGATATGTGTACCAGAGCCTACTCTGCCACCACTGTCCAGTCCTTTCAAGCACGTCAGTCGATTGTATTTGCTAAGCTAAACGGCTAAAATGAGGCGGTTGCATGGTGTAGTTGGTCATCACGTATCCTTAACATCTCTTGTTCGGATAAGGTCCTCAGTTCAAACCTGGGTGCGATCAATCTTTTGCCTTTTTGTTGTTCTGGGCAGTGGTGGCAATCTCAACCCCCTTGCTCCCAATCATCCTCCCCGCCAGCCCATCCCTGAACATCCCTGAATTCCCTTGACTTTTGAAGCTGTCTTCTTTTGGGTAGCTCTCTGCCTATCCCAACCCCCCGTGCCGGTCCTGCAAGCGCCCTTCTGCCTCTGGGCTTGTGATGGTTTCCAGACTGAGAGCCCCTCCAGTTGCCTTCCAGGGTTTGTACTTTGTGTCCAGCTCAATGGCCAGTGCTTCCAAGGCCAACCAACAAGGGGACCCAAACCAAGTGATAACAATTGTATTGCACCCCAAACCTGTCGGGCTGAGGCAGGAGCAAAGGCTTGCCTGAGAGTTGTCCTGAGGTACTACCAAAAGATCTATCAGAGCGGGACGCAGACCCAAATGCCTGCCAGGATACAAAGCACTTTTTTGGGGCTGCATCAATATGAGACACGCTTGTGAGGGGGACAGCTAGGGGAGGCACTCCATCTGTACTGCAGGACAGACATCAGATGTTGGGCAGTCCAAAAAGGAAGGTCCCGTTGAAGCCCTGGGCGTTCCAGGCAAGGGAGTGACCTCCCCCTCTGCTGCCTGGCTGCCATACCATCCCTCTCCAATGTCAATGCTGTGCGTCCATGTCGCAGGTGACTTGGGCTGTGATACAACAACTCACTAACAAGATTGGGGTGACAGTGAGTGAGATACCAAGTGGAGAGGGCAGGTGCAGGCTGGCAGCACCCTGCCTCCTGTACTGACTGGGACAGACAATAAGGCTTGTCTAGATGGGCCATTGTTGGCAAGCCTGTGACTGCAGCATTGTACCAGACTGACCAGTTGACACATCATGCAGCTAGCCTGCATGTGACATGGGGAAGAGAATGAGACGGCATTTGCAAGTGGAGTTTAGTTCGTGTAAAGGATTGACCCATGCTGCAACAATGCCTGTCTCTGTAATTGAACTGAGTGCATTGCAGTACATTTCTAGTTGTTTTCTGTCAGATATGATGAAAGATTATGCTGCAGAATTGGAAGACACACTCGGTTGTTCTCTGTCAGACGAAAAAAAATTCATGTATATTATATTTGCCGTCGCTAGTCATAAGCCCCTATGGCTCAGTGGCAGAGCGTTCGCCTAGTAAGCGAAAGGTCCATAGTTCGATCCTGTGTGGGGGCATTCTTCTTTTGCACCTTTTTGGGCGGCTTTGCCTTGATCAGCGAAGGCTTCCAGATTCAGCGCTGCTGTAGCTGACTTGTGCTCGAGGAATGGGGGACAGCAAGCCGCTGTCGTGACACGCCAGGTCCGATTCTAATCTACCTCAGCAGTACTATACATACAGCCCCAAGCGCTGGCTCGAGCTCAAAGTGGGCGCATGGTGTAGTCGGCTATCACGTGTCCTTTACATTCTCGTGTGATCGGATAAGGTCCTCAGTTCGATCCTGGGTGCGCTCAGCTGTTTTTTTTTGCTGGCGCATTTCCAACTTTAACGCTCTCATTTGTGGCTCCAAGCGAAACAAAAGATGAACTTCACGGTGAAACAAAGGAGCAGAGTGACGGCGGTTCTTGTCGCACGTGTCGTAACTGAAAACAAAAAACGACTGCCTCTAGAGTGGATCGAACACTCGACCTTGTCATTACGAGTGACACGCACTACCACTGTGCTATAGAGGCATATTTGAGCAGTCTTTTCAGACATAGCGATATCAGGGCTTGCTGCGCCCCCTCGTTCATCTCTCGCTCTGCAGCTCACAGATATGTCGCGCGTGTAATTCCCGCAAAAGCGGTGAGGCTCTGCTGCATGTTCATGTTGAGGACAAGGCCGAGTTAGCCTGAAGTGACAGAGCGCATTCGGAATGAAAGGCGGCTCGACCTGCCTGATGAAGGACGGCTGGCACATCTCTGCCCCTGGATTGAGGGTGGACCAATGCATGCTGCGAGTGCTTGGTCTGTGCAGCAGAAAGGGGGGCCTCTAGCGAAAATGGCCAAACGCGACGAGGCGCGTTCGCGTTTCGCGAAAGGCGGCGACGCGATAGACGCGCCCGCGAATTCTGCTCGCCTTTCTCTCCTCCTCTTCCTCCCGCCCAGCTCAGCTTCTCCCTACACAGACTCGCGATACCCTCGCAAACAAGAGCAGCTCACTCTTTACGACAGTCTCTATCGGTCAGGCCCCACCCCAGCTCTCGCCTGTGCCCTCTCGCAGAATGGCTTACGTATACAAGGTGCGCGTCCAAGGAAGCCCTGGCCTGAAGGGCGATAGCTGACAAGGCTTGCATCACGCGCCATACGACCCCCCCACAGCGCGGTGAGTTCACAATTCTCGCGCGCGATGGCCCTCCCGCGGATGAACTTGCCCGGCTGATCTTTTCATGTTGGACGCGACAGATGGCCGTCGCGAGCAGGTCGCTTTCGACAAGATGTGAGTGTATCATCCCGCAGAGGAGCTTGTTCGCTGTTTTCTGACTACCTGGTTGCAGTACGGCGCGCATCAACAAGCTGTGCTACGGCCTCGACATGAACCATGTCGAGCCCATCGAGGTGGGTCTCCGTGACCTCCCGCAACGTGGTCGAGAAATGGTCTGACCCACAATGGTTGTACAGATCACCAAGCGCGTCATCAACGGAGTCTACAACGGCGTCACTACGGTCGAACTCGACAACCTGGCGGCCGAGACGGCTGCTTACATGACGACCCGGCATCCGGTGTGTTTACGCTTCCCCTTGACGAGCCCCATACGGATCGCATGGCTGACCTCTACGAATGCTCGTGTTCTCGCGCGCAGGACTACGCCATCTTGGCTGCCCGCATCGCCATTTCCAACCTTCACAAAGAGACCAAGAAGACCTTCTCGCATGTGATCACCGACCTGTACAACTACAGTGCGTAACCACTCGTCGGGCAGACCGACAGCGAGAGTGGAGACTGACCCACAAGGGCATGCACACAGTCAACCCGAAGAACGGTCGGCCGTCGAGCATGATCTCTAAGGAGACTTACGACGTTATCGTCGCCAACGCCGACGAGCTCAACAGTGCAGTCATCTACGACCGCGATTTCAGCTACGTGCGTTTATAAGTCCTGGCGCACGTGGCCGCTGTTGCGGAACATGAACCAGGCATCACTGACAGACCTGGCGGCGCAGAACTACTTCGGATTCAAAACTCTCGAGCGCTCATACCTGCTGCGAATCGACGGCAAAGTGGCGGAGCGTCCTCAGCACATGCTCATGCGCGTTGCCGTCGGCATCCATGGAGCCGACATCAAGCGTGCCATCGAGACCTACAACTTGATGTCGGAGCGCTACTTCACTCACGCGTCGCCCACGCTGTTCAACGCCGGTACCCCTCACCCGCAACTCTCGTCCTGCTTCCTCGTTACCATGCAGGACGACTCGATCGAAGGCATCTACGACACGCTCAAGACTTGCGCGCTCATCTCCAAGACTGCGGGCGGGATCGGTCTTTCGATCCACAACATCCGCGCGACCGGTTCTTACATCGCGGGCACGAACGGCTACTCGAACGGCATCGTGCCTATGCTCCGTGTCTTCAACAACACGGCGCGTTACGTGGACCAAGGTGGCAACAAGCGACCCGGCGCATTCGCCATCTACCTCGAGCCGTGGCACGCAGACATCTTCGACTTCCTCGACCTCCGCAAGAACCACGGCAAGGAAGAAGTCCGCGCGCGAGACCTCTTCTTCGCGCTGTGGATCCCCGACCTCTTCATGGAACGCGTCGAGCAGAACGCCGAATGGCCGCTGTTCTGCCCCGCCGAGGCACCCGGCCTCCACGAGGTCTACGGCGACGAATTCAGGGCGCTTTTCGAAAAGTACGAGAAGGAGGGTCGCGCCAAGCGGACAATCTCGGCACAGAAGCTGTGGTACGCCATTCTCGAGGCCCAAGTCGAGACGGGCAATCCCTTCATGCTCTACAAAGACGCCGCGAACGGTACGTACCCTGCTAGCCCCTTCCTTCGTGACGACCCGACATCTGACACCCAGTCGAACACCTGGTAGAGAAATCGAACCAGAAGAATCTCGGCACCATCAAGTCGTCCAACCTCTGCACAGAGATCATCGAGTACTCCGCCCCTGACGAGTGGTGCGTTTTTGGCCCTTCTGCGGCACATCACTCCCCTCGTGTGACTGAGACCCCTCAATTGGTCGTGAACGCGCAGCGCCGTGTGCAACCTGGCCTCCATCGCTCTCCCGTCCTTCATCAAGAACGGAGAGTACGATTTCCAGAAGCTGCACGACGTCGTCAAGGTCGTCGCCTACAACCTCAACCGCATCATTGACGTCAACTACTACCCCGTTAAGGAGGCGGAGCGGAGCAACATGCGCCACCGCCCGATCGGCATCGGTGTGCAAGGTCTCGCCGACGCCTTCATGGCCCTCCGTTTGCCCTTCGACTCGCCGGAAGCCCGCCAGCTCAATCTCCAGATTTTCGAAACGATCTACCATGCCGCCATCGAGTCGTCGTGCGACATGGCCCGCGACTGGGCGGCCGACCACCCCGGCGAGTCGGGAACGTACCCGTCGTACCTGGAGAAAGGCGGCTCGCCGGCGAGTCACGGCTTGCTGCAGTACGACCTGTGGAACATTACGCCGACCGCCCTCTGGGACTGGACGACTCTCAAAGAGAAGATTGCCCGCCACGGCCTCCGGAACTCGCTCGTTTGCGCGCCCATGCCCACGGCTTCGACAAGTCAAATCCTCGGCTTCAACGAGGCGTTCGAACCGTATACCTCGTGCGTTTTTCTTATATCGCGGATGTCGCAGCCCTCAAAATTGACTCGAGCTCGTCCAACAGCAACATCTACACGCGCCGCGTTCTCGCTGGCGAATTCCAGGTCGTCAACCCTTGGCTCTTGAGGGATCTTGTCGACCGCGGCCTTTGGGACGACGCGATGAAGAACACCATCATTGCTCACAACGGCTCGATCCAGAACGTCCCCAACATTCCCGACGAACTGAAGAGGATCTATAAGACTGTATGGGAAATCTCGCAGAAGGTCGTCATCGACCTGGCGGCCGACCGCGGAGCTTTCATCGACCAGTCGCAGTCGCTCAACATCCATCTCTCTTCGCCGACCATGGCGCAGCTCACGAGCATGCACTTCTACGGCTGGAAAAAGGGACTCAAGACCGGCATGGTACGTTGCCCCCCCCCCCCTTGTCTGCTTGTGTCGGCTGTCCTCGCCTGCTAACTGTTACGTCGATGTTTCCAGTACTACCTCCGCACCCGCGCCGCGGTCGGGGCGATCAAGTTCACCGTCGACCAAGCGACCCTGAGTAAGTCTCCAGAGGAGGTAAATCTCCCGAATCGCAGCGGTAGCTGATTCGCGCTTCTCCCTTACGCCCCTCGGCAGACTCCGCCAAATCTGCCAACGCCAAGGCCAGCGTCGCTCCGCCTATTGCGGCCGCGCCTCCCGCAGCCAACAAGCCGAGCCCGATCCGCGACATCACCAACGGACTCGCGCGGACGTCTTTGGCGAACGGATCGGATTCTGCGAAACGGGCTCCTCCTGCGGAAGTTCCGGCACCCGCCGCACCGCAGTCTGCCCCCGTTGCTACCGGCTCCGATGTTGCGGCCCCCGTCACCGAGGCGCCCGCGACCTCGTCTGCTGCTGCCCCCAACGGCGACGCGGATGTTATCTCGTACGAGGAGGCCGTTCGGCGCCGTGAGCAGCGCGAATTGGAGGAAGCCAAGCTGCTCTGTTCGTTGGAGAACAAGGAGGCTTGTGTCATGTGCTCCGGTTGAGGAGCTCCTCGATTGTCCGCCTCACGATGACCCGGTCTCGGTCTCGGCCTGTTGTAACCTCGCCGCCTCTCACGTTCCTCCTTCTTGCTCGTTGTAATGACTCCTATCTCGTCGAACGACCTTCAGGACCGTGTCTGCTGCGAGATATGCAGGGCGCTGTCCTGTTCTCGGGCGCGATGCCAACTCGGCGTGCATGCAAATCCAGCTACTCGTGCATCCACCTTCTTAACATGCTAGGAACGATTACCAGTATGTACGAGCGTTGTTTTCTGGCCTTGTGACAGCGTGCATGCAGACGCGGTCGGCTTTGTCCCACGGCGACCGCGGACGCAGGCGGCTGCTGCAGCGCGGAAGCGTTGTCTCATCGCGGTCTGCTGTATTTCGCTGGGCCGTTCGCTGCGCACCCTCCGCTGGGCTGCACACTAAGCGGACGACGCACATTGGTGGGCTGAGGAAAGTCACGGCGCAAGGATGTCGATCGAGCTTTCAATGAGCGGAATCCTGCCTCTGTCCCTCGAGCGACCGGCCCGGGATAGGCTGTCGTTACTGGCGAACGCGGGCCAGCGCTATACGCTCGATGAGTACGTGTATGCGCGCGCGGCAGCGATGCAAGCAGGGGCGCCTACTCTCCGCGTCAAGAATATGCGCACTCTCAGCTCTCCGGCACTTTCGAACTGGTGAGGCAGGCTCACGAATTCCTCGAATTCACGCCCCAACCAGAAATCTCGGCGAGGCGGAAGTTGCTCACGTTTTCATTGCAGGAGCCTCCAGATTGACCAGGTTCCGGAGCCGCGCCGTACTGCACCACGTGCCCTTCAATTCGGAGTGACACAAATCGCGATAGACGGCGGCCACAGCCCTCACTCGCTGGCCACGGCTTTAGGTTACGAGTACGTTGGATCCCCAGTGCCGCCATGTGCGACACCATGCTGTAAACGACAGCTGACGATCTGCTTCTCTGCCGACAAAAAAGACACTGTCAGTTCTCTTTGCGGAAGACCGGATGGGTGTACCGGCGCGGAGACGTCGAGATACAACTGTACAGGCTCGGACCCACTCCAGTAAGTCAATGCAGGTGAAGACATAGGCTATCGTCAACGCTTACAACCGGTGAACCCGCCCCAGTCATCCGAACACGACAATGATCGTCCCTACCCAGACACCCTGCTCATTACTGCGGCAACCAGATATCGCGCCGATACGATCGCCGGCGACCGCACGGATACGGCAAGGACTGCAGGGGGCGGCGACGCCGGTGATCGGCGGGAGAAAGCGCTCGCCTCTTTGGAAGAAGTGGCAAGCCATTTGAAAGGTCTCGTAGATCTCTCTCGAGCAGACTACGAGTTTTGAAGGTACCGACCACGCATGGAAAAGAAAGCCTATAATTCACAACAACATGGTTACCGCACAGCGAAGGACTCGCGCGTCTCAACGGCGTTCGCACCGACTCTCGTCGTGTGTCTGCCGACAGCCAATATCGCAATACCGCAAGCCACAGCGTAAGCAAGTGTACTTGCCTTTGTAGCCGCAGACGGAGCAGAGCGGCATCGGCGGGCGTTGCGAAGGCGGAGCGGCCGCGGTCAAGTACGAGGGTTCCCCGGCCGGTTTGTCATGAAGTTGCTGCCAACACATTCACAAGCGCCGGTGAGCATACTCGGCCTGTACACGAAGGCAATTGCGCGCAGCAGTACGTACTGACTCGGCCAACAAGGTGGCGAAATTCTTGCGGTACATCAAAAGGGAGCGCACGGCCATGCTTCGTTTGCGTTTCCGCCCTGCCACGCACAACGCTTTGGGTCAGTGACGGAGCCGTCGACCTAGCCCGATGTCCTGTGCGAGTACGCACCGGTCGAGTCGTCGTCTTTGCTGAGCGCTGTCGGGCCCTTGGTCTCATCCTCTGCTTCTCCGTACGCCGACGGGCCGGTGGTCGGCTCGGTGTAGTTGGTCCGTTCGAGGTCGTTCAGGTGTCGCTTTACCCGTCGGGCTACGTACTCCGAGTCTGCAATCACAGAAGCGGGATTCGCGGCCCGGACCGCTGTGGTTGTCGGATGACAAGAGAGGATGAGTCTCGCTGAAGAGGGAGTCGCAGACGCAGCGGAGAGGCCGACGCACGTTGACGCCTGTCCTTTTTGAGGGCAATAGCCATGCTGCGGTGTGCGGCGAGGCGTCGAGAGAGGCCAAGGTCAACTTTCGCGACTCGACTGATCGCTGACGCGGTTCGCTTCCACCCCATCCGCACGCACACTCAGTACAGCCAGTCAGTAAGGCAGCCCGGGTCCCTCACGAGCACAACATGACACCTGAGTGTGTTAAACTGATCCCGCCCTCGCAGTGGACGCGCAATTACGCAGCCTCATGGGCCAATTCGGTGGAGGTGCCCAGCCGGCAGTCGGCGGCGACCACCCTACGAATGACAACGCCGAGACGGTTCACATCAGCAGCTTGGCTCTCCTCAAGGTGCGCACCCTGCTTTCGCCGAGGAGGGTCCGACGTGCGAACCGAGGCTGACTGGTGACGTCCTGGCATCCCACGCTGCTGCAATCCGCAGATGCTCAAACACGGCCGCGCAGGTGTACCGCTCGAGGTGATGGGCCTCATGCTGGGAGACTTTGTGGACGAGTACACCGTTCGCGTGATCGGTCCGTCGGCGGTTTCTTCCGTCGAGGCGGCAGACAGTAACTCATTAACCGGCCGGGCCTCTTCATGCGCGTCTCCAGATGTCTTTGCAATGCCGCAGAGTGGTACCGGCGTCTCTGTCGAAGCTGTCGATCCAGTTTTCCAGACAAAGATGCTCGACATGCTCAAGCAAACCGGGCGGTGAGTACTCAGACCGCAGAGGATATGCTGGCTCCTTTACGCCGACTTGCTCACTCGCGCTTCCACCATACCTATAACCAGACCAGAGATGGTAGTCGGTTGGTACCATTCGCATCCCGGCTTCGGCTGCTGGCTGTCTAGCGTCGACGTCAACACTCAGCAGGTCAGCCATTCGGATTTCCTCAGACCAGACTGCGAGACTTACCTTCCACGGCCGCGTTCCAGTCCTTCGAACAACTCAATCCGAGAGCGGTCGCGGTGGTCATCGACCCGATACAGTCCGTCAAGGGCAAAGTCGTGATCGACGCCTTCCGGTCCATCAGCCCGCAGCAGGTCATGATGGGGATCGAGCCGCGGCAGAGCACAAGCAATGTCGGACACCTGCAGCAACCTAGCATACAGGTGAAACTTGGACCGAACGACGAACCAAAAGTCAGGACAGCAGCTCACGTGCTGCGCTTCTTCCTCTAGGCTTTGATCCACGGCCTGAACCGTCACTACTACTCGATTGCCATCGCCTATCGAAAAACGGATCTTGAACAGTCCATGCTCTTGAACCTGCACAAGAAGAACTGGACGGAGGGGTTGCGACTCAAGGACTGGCAGCAGATGAAGGCTTCCAACGAGGAGAGCATCAAGGTGAAAATACTCGTCCCGCCCACTCTGCTGCAGCACACATACTGACCTTCGTTCTCTTCCACAGCGCATGCTTCAACTCGCTCAAGCCTACACAGAGTCGGTGCAAGAAGAGGCGACCATGACGCCGCAACAGCTCAAGACGCGTCACGTTGGCAAGCAGGATCCGAAGCGACATCTCGAAGAGGCTGTGGAGACGGCGATGGGCGACTCGATTGTGCAGTCTCTCGGCACCATGATGTCTCTGGGCGCACTGTAGAGAGAAGCCATACACGTCTTGTAACCTTTTCCTTGCTTGCTCTTCCCGCGGATGGATGGCCTTAGATTGCATCGAGCTTTGCGCGTACGCCACTCCGTTGTTTTCGCCACGTCTTCATCCACTCTGCTTCAGATGTCTTGAGCTCAGGAGTCCCCCGCGACTCGACGGCGCGCTCGAGTTCAGTGGCGATCGAGTCCTCCACCCGACACAGCTCCTCAACGATCTCGGACAGGCCGTCCTGTGGCGGTTCCAGTTCGAGCGCGATGTCGTCACCTAGTGCGGAGAGCCTGGACACGGGCTGCCGGATGGCATTGAGGAAAGCTGGATCTTCGAAAGTTGCCGAAGAAGACGTGGATTTGGTGACGAGCCGATGGACAAGCAGGCGACCGAGGCGCAGCAAATGGCGGGTAGTCGAGATCCGCTGACGCTCCTTGGACATGGCCGGTACTGCCTGCGACGCTGCCGTCCCGTCGCCGCTTTTGCTCTCCGGCACCGCGTCCGACGCAGGTGCGTCTGTCGGTGCATCGTCCGCTCCTTCTGCCGGATCCGCTCCGGCATCATCGACCGTCTCCTCGAGATCCTTCAGCTCTTCGAGGCAGTCGTCGAGCATCGAAGTCGCGTCCCGCCAGCTCTGCCGTTCCGCCTCGAGTTCCGTCTGTGGCAAGTTTCCGGACCGGTCGACCACGGTCCAGAGTGTCTTGGCCGCGCGCAGGAGTTCGTTCCGGGTCTGGGGAGTGACACTGTCGAGAGCTCCGGTTGCGAATGGGAGGTATTGTTGGAGCGCTTCGAGGAGGTCGAGAATGTACCATCTGGTGAATTGTGTTCGAGTTCAGCCCGTGAGTAAGTCCGTACGACACGAACCCAAGACGGCCAGACATACCTTATTCTCTTGGTCATTGCGCCGACGGCGGGCAGCAGTTCGACAACGTAAGAGAGCTTTGCGACGATGCCGCCCAGCTTGTCGAGCTCGGCGACGACTGCCTCGACAGTGACGGGTGGCTTGAGGGCGAGGGTCAGCGCCGTCACCTCCTTTGCGAGGCTTTCAGCGTGCACCAGGACATCGTGGCGGATGTCGGCTAGAGGAGTAGTTGGAAGCGGCAGACCGGCTGGCGACGACGACGAGGATGATCCGTTCGCGGAGCGGGACCGCTTGATCGATTCGACCGCCTTTGTCGTGGAGGCAGACAGCTGTTGAAAGCGCTCTCGTGCCTCGCCGCGCTGCTGCATCTGTGTCTCGCTATGGGAGGAGGCTGAGTGTACGTTTGCCCTTCAGCGTAGGTGACTTTTCGAGGTCGATCAGTCGGCGCCTCAGAAGCTGGTCCGCACGCATACACCCGGCTCGACAAAGACTTGCTGCACAACTGCAACCCTGTTTTGAACGACCTGCCGATTGTCAGAGCGAGCGATCCGCTGAGGCCGACCACACCGCCTCGCTCGACAAACGACGTCGTCATCGACCTGATCGACCGCTCTGTCCTCTTGCCCGCCTGTACGACGACAAGCGAGGCAACCGCAAGATGTTGCGCGCTTTTCTAGACTGGCTGCGATCCCTGTTCTTCTCCAAGCAGCTCGATGTGGCCTGCATCGGGTTGCAGAACGCCGGCAAATCCTCGCTCGTCACCGTGTTGACCGACAATCACTTTACTGAAGAGATGATACCGACAGTGTCAGTCTTCACGCCGGGTCAAGCGCCAGGGCGGCTCGATTACTGACCCGATTCCGTCGACAGAGGGTTCAATTTGCGGAAGATACAAAAAGGGAACGTTGTGCGTGGCCTCTTCCTTCTAGCGCGCCCACAAGGGGTCTTGTGAGCCAGCTCTTCTGTACCACATGCTGATGAAGAACGTGCATAAATCCGCAGACGATGAAAGTTTGGGGTGCGAACCTCCTCCACCCGCCTCTCTGTTCCGAAGGAAACCGGCTAAGACAAACCTGTCTATCACCAGATCTGGCCGGACAGCCGCGGTTCCGATCAATATGGGAGCGCTACTGCCGTGGCGTGAACGCCATAGTCTGGGTGCTGGACTCGGCCGATTACAGCACTTTCCAGACGGCACAAGCAGAACTGCACGCTTTGCTCGATAAACTGGAGCTCAGGGGCATTCCCTTGCTCGTCAGTCAAGCCGCACTCGAGGCGGAGTCTGCGTGTACGCTCGCGAGTGGAGCCTGACCGTTCCATGGGCACGCAGGTCCTCGCCAACAAGAACGATTTGCCCGGTCACGCGTCCGTGGACGAGGTCATCAAGGCGCTTGCGCTGTCTACGATCACAAACCGGGAAGTCAGCTGCTACTCCATCTCTGGTAAGTCCTCCCGACTACTCAAGCGGACCGCTATCCATGGTCGCAAGCTGAACAGAATTTGCCCATCACAGCCAAATCTTCTCGAAATATCGATATCACGCTTGCTTGGTACGCTGCTTGGGCCTTCGCAGCAGGATGACATCATACTGATTCATCTACACAGGCTTATGAAGCGCGCATAGAATCTCTCTGCTGTCCAGCCGCCTCATCTTGACATCTTTCTTGTTGTTGTTCATGAGTTTCATTGTTGATTTCGGGCGTGGATGCCAGTGGCAGTGGCTGGAAGTCACAGCGATAGTGTCTGAGAGTTCAGAGTGCACGCGGGTATTGCGGTTGTACAGTGATACTGTTCCCCACTTCATCAGCGAAAGGCGGCGGTGCCGAGTTGAGCGCCGATTGTGTCGGACTCCTGCGACCCTGATGACCACCGCGGGCCAGCAGCGGATCCGCATCCCAACCTTTCAATCACCTACGTCGCAGGCCAAGACTCCGGCGGCCACACAGAGCCGTGCCGAGGAGCGCGCCGCCCGGCTCAAGGTGCAAGGCAACAAGTGAGTTCTCAAAGTGTACTGCTCGCTCGATACGGAGTCACTGACGGTGTTTTGCAGCAACTGGGCATCTCTGAGTGTACTCGCCGAAGTCGGACCGCAAAACCTTTCGCATCTCCTCGAGAATCGGCGGCAATCCGAAAACGAACCCGTCGAGCAAGTAGCAAAGGCCGTCTCCCTTCGATCCGACAAAGCAGCTGTCGAACCCGGGCACGATGATGATGCACGAAATGGACTCGTATCGTCCAAGAGGAGAACGGGGATCTCGCGACCCACCCCATCGACTACCCAGTCTACCGGATCGCGGTCTCGAAAAGCGGCAGACATAGTCGACTTCCGAGGGGATGAACGCGATACCGAGACGTTGCGAAACAACCCTCGCAGTCCAAGAAAGAGGCTTCGCGTTGTCGCCTCGGACGAATCGCCTCGCCAGTCCGTCGAGCGAATCGGCGCAAATGTGTCTCCGCAGGTCGATGCTGCACAGGCGTGGGAATCTTTTCATTCGCTTCCGAATAGCATGCCGCCGCGGGCGCAAGCTCGACGACCACGCGCCGCTCTAGCAGTGACAAACATGTCTGTGCCTGCTCCCGAAAACCAGCCGAAAAGCACGGCGCCGGAGGACGCCCTTGACCCTGTCCCCGGCGGGTTCTCTTCCCCGACGGCGGCGGAGACGAGCAGCCACCTGAAAATACCAGCGGCAGAGGCACTGAGGGCGCCAAAGCAGTCCGGGACCAGGGGGCGTACCCGCGAACCGCAACAGTCTCGCGACAAGCCAGCGCACACGGTACTCTCACCCAAGCCGAAGAAACGCGTCCGCCTGCGGCTCATCCCGCAATTGGCGCTGTCGTCTACCCAAGAGTCGGGAATGGCTGAAGCAGACGGTGCCAACCCGCGTCCTCAACCCGTCGATCCAGCCGCTTCTCGCCACGTCGAAAAACGTCCGTCACCAACCTCAGCGCGGCCGAAGGCCCCGACGAGATCAAGGAATGCAGGATCCAGTCGCATGGCACCTCCCTCGCCCGACGAGCGTGTTCCTGCTCCTCCCCTTGCATCTGCGTGTCGCGCGTCAGATCCCGGGGAAGCCGACGTCGTCAAGATCCGCACCGACCGGTGTCTCGGACACGCGTCATCTCATCCTCTGAACGCGTTCGACATCGTCGCCGGGGGCACCAAAAAGCTAGCAATGCAAGCCAGGTGAGTATTCCTCGCCTCGCATATTTTTTCGTCCGCGTACTGACTCTCGGCTGACGCAGCAGATGGAGTGCTGGACCGGAAGGATCTGCGGAGGTGTTTGCCGACTTTGCAGCTGCAGTACACGAGACGGTATTGCGCCGGGTACGTCCGATACTCCTCCGTGACCCGCAATCGCCAGTCTGGAGGTTGATCCGATTTTCACAGGCGATGCTCCTCAGCTCGATCGCGGCGACCGCCGAACGTGTCCGTGCGGCAAACAATCGGTTGCACGAGTCATGAGTCTCTCGCCTCTCATGTCAACAGAATCTGATGTCGTGGCGCCCAGAGTTGCCTGGATTTACCGGAAAGCTTCAGGACATCGCGAGAGTGCAGAAGTTGGCCTTCGAGAATGTGTCCAGTCAAGAGGGCATTCATTACACTCCGTCACTAAATGTCCGCCATACTGCAGAGCACTTCCTCCAGTCGCTGCCGCTCGTTCTCGCCAATGTCGGACTGGAGGAGTTTCTGCTTGAGATCGTTGAGCCATTTGGCTTTGAGCGCATCGAAGCTCGGTGCTCCGTCCGGCAAAGTCATCTCGAACGCCGACGCCGAGGGCACGGTAGATCGTGTCGCAGCAGACTTGACGAGTTTCGACGCTGCCGACTTTGCCTTGCTTGTTCCGCCGCCACCCGATCCGGCGGTGCTCTTGCCCTTCTGCTGTCGCTTGCGAGCAGACTTGGAGAGCGACTGACGTTCGACATTGGACGCCTCGTTCTTGTCCATCAGATCCCAGTCCTCTTCCGACTCGACGACGCCGTCGGCCGCATCGGAACTCGTCGCCTCTTCCGCTTCGGTCTGCTCGGACTCGTCCTCGTCGTCGTCGTCCTCGATGTCGCTTGCGACAAACTCGCCGAGCGGCGATCCATTCATGCTGCGCATGACGATGCTTTCGCCGAGGCGCGGTTGACGTGGGGTCGGTGCGGCGGCACCGACACGAGAAGACGTGGCCGACGCACCGCGCGCTCCAGTCGCCGAGGTCGAGGGCCTCGAAGCGGTATCGAGCGACTCATTCTGGCGATAGATGAAATTGCCGGCCGCCGGAGTCGCTGACCCGCCGGCTACGGTCTGCGACGCGCGAATGCGGAGACGCGGTTTACGAGTCTGTGTGTCGGCATGGTGAGCCTGTGCTGCTCAACTTCGTGAGGCCCGCTCTCCGACCGACTTACGCTCGAGGGCGAAACGAGGTTCGCTGCACGAGTCGCACGTGTGCTGTTGCTTCGCAGCGGTCCCGTTGTCGTTTTCTTGGCACTCGCTGCGTTTGTATCGGCACGTGCTTTCTTGACGGTACCGAAAACATCAGAGTCATCACCTGTACACTTATAATGTTAGTTTGTGTGGAACAGAGGACAGCAGTGCCGCCGGGGCGCTTACCGAAGGCGCCGATGGCGGGAGAGCTCGGCAAGACGCGTTTGCTGTGGGAGTCCACCCGCGTGAGTTGGCACCGCCTGCACCGTGTCTGTCTGAGATGTGGGGACTCACCGCTTGCGAGCGCTCTGCTCGACGGCACTTATGGCTGGGGGCTGCATGCTCTGCTCGACCAAGGCGCGGAGAGCACGGTCCGGGTCACAGTCAAATTCGCCGACGTAGCGCGACAAGGACATGGCCTGGAGGCGGGTATCGAGGGCGGTCAGGGTGTCGCCAAAGTGGCGAGCGAGGGCCGCGAGACGTTCGCTGTGCTTTTTGGCGAGAGCGCGCAGATGCGAGGCGGCTGTACCGAGACGTCGCGGGGCGTGAGCATGTACCCAACAGCGGGAGGCGCTCTGTACCGCCAAGGGAGTCGTAAGACAAGACTGCAAGAGCTCACCTTCGAGTTCAAAGTCTTCCCTCATGGCTTCGAGGTCTGCCCAGCCGAGTTGATCGTCGTGGACCTGCACGGTGCGGTGCGCACGGGCTGCCTTGCGCGGCGTGGGATCTCCAGACTTGTTCTTGACAGCTGTGCGAGTCGACATTATGGCTTGAGGATACACTCGAGTGTCGCGAAGGGAAGGAGAGTTGAGTGACAGGGATCGGATCACGGCAGTCGAATCGCGGGCGTGGGGAAGAGTGGTTGACGGCGAGACACAGAGAGGTCGGGGTGAATACGACCTGCTGACGACTCTGTTGCAGGCTACTGTAAGCGTACGAGAGAGCAAGGCGAGGTGCGATGTGCTCGCTGGGCGCGGTCACGTGCGTGAGAGTGATCGCTCAACTTGTGCTGCTCGCCCGCTTTCCTCTCTCTCGCGCGCTCTCTGCCCTTTCTGACAAACGCTACGTGCACGGTCGACAAGGCCAGACATTGCAGCAGCAGAGAGCGCTATGCCGCGCAGGTCAGATGGCGCTACAGCCAACCGGCGCGCTTCCCTCGCAAACAGCGCCGATTCCGATCGTTCGCCCCGTCAACCGGCGACGCCGCCCAGGCAGGGTCCGCGGAACCCAAAGATGGCAGTCCTCGCAGCTGCCAACCGACTCAGGGACGCGACCGGGACCCCCGGCCGCAATGTCAGCGGGACTCTCGGCGCAGCACCCCTCGTCGTCGAGAGCCAGCGCTACGAGGAGTGGATGAAGATCGCGACAGACAACGTCAGTCGCAGTGTTACACCCACGTGGCTGCCACAGAGCTGATCCTGGGTGATTGCTCGCGCGCAGAAAATCACGTCGACCAACACCTGGAACCTCGCCTTGATCGACTACTTTCACGACATGTCGCTCCTGCGCAACGGCGAAGACAACTCGATCAACTTCCAGAAAGCGAGTTGCACTCTCGACGGCTGCGTCAAAATCTGGACGAGCCGGGTAGACTCGGTCGCGACCGAGACGGGCAAACTGTTGAGCGGACTCGGCGAGGATGCTCGTACGTTCCCTCCCTCGCGGCTGCTTCTCGTACCTGACACGCGGGAAGCTCAACTCTTAACCGCCATCAGAACCTCTCGATGACGACGAGATGGATGAGGATGGAGAAGACGGCGCGGGACGCCCCGAGAAACGTACACGAAAGCATGTGAGACCCATCCTCACGGTACCTCTCGTCAGAACCTGCGCCGACTGACAACGACTCGCAACTCAAGACTGCGCGACAGGCCGCGACGCTCGCCGACGACTTTTCCAAGATCCGCGTCAAGCAGTTCGACCTGGAATTCACTGTGGACCCGCTCTTCAAAAAGACTTCGGCCGACTTTGACGAGGGCGGCGCAGGAGGCATCCTGATGAATCATCTCGGATGCGACGGGTCGATGAAGGTCGTCTTTGATGCTGGAGATGCCAAGCTCGACTGCGACGAAGAAGACGAAGAGGAAGAAGGCGATGCAGCGGCGACAGCGCCCTCGACCGACAATCTGGAAGTCGACTTGGCAAAGCTGCGAGGTGAGAGCATCGTGGGGCTACGGCGAGAAGAGGTGTCACACCGAGTTGCTGACCAGTCCTTGTGACCAAACAGCTCGCTGCTTGCCAAACGGCCTCGATGCCTTGTCGACCATGACCCTCTGCCCTTCCTTGTCCTTTTTCCGCTTCTCCGACGCACAACTTGACCTCGGCCTCCTCAACCTCGGTTTCGATGACGACGACAACGGTGGTGATGCTCTCCCCGCCTCTGCTTCCCACCGCCAGCCGGACGTTCGCCATCTGGCATCGGGCGGCGACGACGACGAGGACATGGGTGGCTTCGATGACCCGTACCTGAACCAGGACTTTGGCGGCGGCGGTGGCGACGATGACGAAGGCGCAGAGGTCGACTTCTTTGCCGATCAGTTCAGCGGCGAAGCAGCCGCATTCGGGCTCCAAGGTGCAACGGCTCCGATCGCGTCGGGCAGCGGGGCAGGCGGTGGTGGCGGCGGTTCCGGCTTTGGGGCAGTCGAGCCGTTCGACCCGCGGCGCATGGCGGACGAACGCGATATCGTCATGAGCATGGACGGCGAAGGCGACGGCATGTTTGCCTACTTTGACGCGAAACTGGGCAAGAACTGGGCCGGTCCCGAGCATTGGAAGATGCGAAGGGGAGTCGCAGCGGCCAAGAAAGGTGGGCGAAGTTCCGGCGTGCACGAGCGACACCTGATATCTGACTCATTTGACCCTGCGCAGACGACGCGCCTGTCGCCAAGAAGGAGCGGAAGGAAAAAGTCGCCTTCGCCATCGACTTTGCCAACCCGCCGCCGCTTTCTGCCAAGGAGCTGTTCGCTGCAGCGAATCCGAAATCGTCCATCACGACTGCCGCGCGCAAGACTTCCCGCAAAGCGACCGCTACCGAGGACGACTACGCGTTGCCAGACGATTTCCACTTCAACAGCCAGAACCTGCTGCGCTTGTTCCTCAAGCCCAAGATGACGGTACGTAGGCGCAGCATTTCAATTCGCAGTTGCTGAGCACAGGAGATGACGCGATACCACCCACACAGCTGCGAATGCGACGACGAAACATACAACTCGGAGACATGGAAGGAGGAGAGGGCGACGTACGCTTCTGGGCACAGGCAGGGATGGGCGGACCTCCTGGAGAAGGGGTCGACGAGGGTTACGGTGGAGGAATGGATCCTATGGAACACGACTACAACCAAGACTTTGGCGGCGGTGCGTTTCCGTCGCTCAACTTTGATCTTCGCCTGCTTGCGCTGACACGAACCCATCTGCAGGCGGAGATGGCGACGAGGACGACCCACCACCCTTCGACACCCAATGGCTCGCTGGTGGAGAAGACGACTTTACTCCGGAACTCGAGGACGAGGAAGGCGAGGGGAAGGAGCTCGACGACCTCGCAGCCGCTACGCAGGGCCAACTGCGGCGAGTGCGTCCAGAAATGGTCAGCTACGCGAAGAGGGCCAAACGGATCGACATCAAGAAGCTCAAGGACAGCGTGTGGAAGGAGTTGGAGGAAGTTGTGCTCCCGGTCAAGCGCGTGAGTCGCCGTCGGTCCCGTCATTCGTCTGCACAGATCGCTGATCCCCCTCGTTGCGCGCAGTACCCCGAATCTCCCGAGTACGACCCGGCCGCGCCCGTACCCGACGCGGACGACTCTCCCTCGGATGCGAAGCAGAAAGCAGAAGCTCTCGTCCCCGTCGTGTCCGGCTTGCGGAAACTGTACCCGAAGGACAAGATGGAGGAGATTTCGACCTCGTTCATGTTCATCTGCCTCCTCCACCTCGCCAACGAAAAGGGGTTGCGGTTACAGACACCGCGACTCACGTCCGACCACGACGATGGCGAGCACGAGGCGGATATGCAGAAGCTCGTCGGCGGCCTCGAGAGCCTTCGCGTGCTCAAGGAGGTCTCCTAGACTAGGCATCTCGAACTCTTCGTCTTTCCCATCCTCTCTACACTTTAACTTCTTATTGTTGGCACTGCATTTCAAGCGTGTGCTTCCTACTCGATTGCCGGTCGGCCAACTCTATGCAGCTGGCCGCGCGTGATCGTGTCGCGACGTGACGTTTTCGCGCGCCTCGGCGAGCATTCGACCGAGAGCGACTTGGTGTTTGTCCGTGCACGCAGCTTGCTCACCACTCACGCTGGCCGTGGTGTAGGGACCCGGCAGCACACGACGAACTAGCCCGCGCACCCCTCACAATCGAATCGTGCACGCTCCGCTGCTCCTTTGTTCCTCCCGCTCAGTCCTCTCTCAACTTCGTCGACGACCCTGCCTCGCCGCCCCCCCCCCTTCCTCCGCACAGAACCAAGCACACTGCACGAGGAGCTCTCTTGAACCAGGTCTTGCGTATTCGCGCCGGCATGTCGTCGTCCCGCACCCTCCTGCAGATCGACCCCAACTCGGCCCGGCTCGACGCTTACAACAGCAGCAGCGATGCAGACTCGATGCCCGCAACTCCATCAAAGGACAAGTTCCGCGAGTGGACGTTCCCGCGGGCGAAAGCAGGTCCGACGGCGGGCAATAGCGCAGAGGAAGCACGAGGAGGGCCCGCGTCGGCGTTGGCGTCGTCGACAACTACCGGAACCCGGCCAGCCTTCGCATCATCGACTTCGCGGACTGGTGGAGGCATCCGCACGGGCAAGGGAGGTTCAATCGCAGCGCGGAGGCCGTCCGTCGCCCAGCGCGCGTCGTCACGAGCGGCAGGCGACTTTGCAGGGGTCATGTCGCCGTCAAAGGGCACCACCAAGCCTTCCGGCGATGTCGCTCACGGCCGGTCGTCCTCTATAGCGCACAAGTCGTCCCCGAAGCGACAACGCTCGAAAGGATCGACCGACTTCCGCCACCGCAGCAATGCCTCTGTCGCGTCCCCGGCCGCACAGAAGAAGAGGCCCGCGGCGACCCATTCAGGACCCCACGCCGCGACGTCGTTCGTCAAATTGAACATGCCGATCGCGGAAGGCAGCGTCTCGCCCCCTGCGCCCGGTCGTCTGTCGCGGCTCGCCGTCTCCTTGGTCCGACGAAGAAGCCTCGGCGAAGTCATCTACCTCGTCCTCTTCAGCGGCTCCGTCATCATCTGGGCCGCCGCGCTCTGCGGTTATGGCCATACCGGACCGGTTCATGCACGGCCGGCGGAACTCGCCGTTCCTGTCAAGGTCATCGCGACAACGGGCGTGATCGATGTCCGTATCCCGGACAGCCTGCTGCCGCCACAGGACCGCTCGGACAACGACGAGTATCTCGCGGATGTGCATCAACGCGAGGGGGACGCATCTCACGACGACGGTGACGATCACTTCCAGGCCTCGCCTCTGGACCCTGCTCTTGCAGATGAGCACGTGGCGTAAGTTTCCTCCTTCTTCCTCTCCGCGTAAACCCCTAGCTCACACCATAGGACGTGTTCAGTGACGTCCACCACAACGAGGCGCACGATTCTTTGTGGTCCGATCACGATCTCGACGATCCGGACGTCGTCGGTCAAGCCCTGCTCGCAACCGACGCGGACGGGGCCGTCGACGTCGAGGGCCTCGACCACGCGTACGCTCCTCCCGAAACCGTACCGAGCGCGGCAGACGACACCCCCGACATCTCCTTCAACGTGGGCGGCAGCGACACCGCGGACACGGCGGAACACGATGAAGACTCGGAACGGGCGGTTGAGCGAGACTTCGCCGAAGCGGCAGATCCCGATGCCTCAGAAAAAGTGGAAGACGGCAACGTCGAAGACGACTCGATCCCGATCGAAGAAGGGGGAGACGAGGAACCCTCCGGAGACGGCGGCCCGCTGCACGTCGTCGACGCCGATGACGGCCCCGGAGCGCCAACCGCGCTGGACGAGCTGCTGGACTCGGCGGCGGAGGAGCACAAGGAGACTTTCAGCGGCAGCGCCAAGGACGTCCCCGCCGATGCGCTCTTCCGGGCTCCGGGCACCAAGAACCGGAAGCTTGCGCAGAAGCGAAGCGCAAAGGCGCAAGCAAAGGCTAAGCGTACAGAGTCGGCTGCGACGCTCGCTCAGCGTGATCAACAAGGCATGAAAGTCATCATCCGGCGCGATTGATCCGGTACTCGTCATTTGTACACATGAAGCGAGCGCTGGTCGCTCCCCCCCTCTCAGCAGTTTGTTCTTGTTGTTTAACCCCTAGCCCTCTGCATGCCCTTATTCACATTGTAGTCTGACTATTGCAAGGTGATCCTCGTTCCCTCTATAGCACAGATCCGGGGTGGAGGTCGTCCCGCGCTGACCCCGCCTGAGCCGATTACGACGCCATTCTCACTCGCTGCGAGGAACCGCTGCGATGTGCTGACTACGCCGGTTTCTGGGCAGTCTGTGGCGGAGAAATGAGGCGCCGAGTCGGAAGGGGCAACGGCCAGGAAAGCAAGCTGGTTCTCGGCGACGTCCCGAAGCGGGCTCGTAGTCGACACCGAATCCGGCCGGTGCAGGAACTGCTCGCCAAGGTACAGTCAACTGGTGTTCTCTATCCAGTCGATTGATGCGCAAGAGTCTTACCACGATATGGCTGCCCTTTTTGACCTCTTCTTCAGTCTCGACCGACATCGCTCCTCGAGAGGGATCGCCAGCCATGATTCTCGCGACTATCCGAGCCTTGCTCAAGTCGAGCGGGAACTGCAATGTATAAAAGGTCAGTATCTGGGTGACATACTGATCTGTATCTGCGTACTTTTGGTTCAGAGTCGAAGACTGCGGCGTAAAACTCCTTCTCCTTTTCGTGCGTCCGTTGCGCTGCCGGCAGATTCGCAGCCGAGGTTCCAAACAGGTCGTTGACCGCATTCAAAAGCAATCTGGCAGCGTTCTGTCCCGAGAGCAACAAGACGATGTTGCCTTGTGCGCTGTGCGCCAGAGATTTCGTGGCGTCAGTGTTTTTTTTGCGTGAAGCAAAGCCGCGAACCACCACCGACCTTGTGACCTCGTACGATGCGCCTATCGGAGCCAAAACGCCGCAGTCACGTGCGACCGGGGTGGCGCGATGCTCAGGAGAAACGTCGACGACTGCCACTCCCACCGCGCCGGACGCGGCAGTCTCGTCGCCGTAAAACAGGGTATACGCGGATCCGTCCGCAGAGTGGAAAGGGGTCGAAGTACCGACCATGCCGACCTGTAAGGGGAAAAGTTAGCGACCGTGGGCGGAAGCGACGGAGAAGGCATTGCTCACGGTCGATGCGTCTGAAAAGCGCGAGAGAGCCGCCAGGAACGGCTGGGTTCGGTCTGCCGTGAAGACCACGAGCTCTCGGATAGCCGAAGGACTGCGCAGCTTGCTCTGTCAGTGAAGTCCCTGCATAAATCCGACGAGGCTTGATAAGGACTAACTTTTCAGTTTTCAGTTCTGCAATTTCGGGGTGCTGCGTCGACGTCTCCGCCTGCGTCTGATCTCCGAACCCCCATGCGCCGCCCTTCAAGAACGCCTCGAGCCCCGAGTCGACCTGGTCATGGTCCGCTTGAAGCTCCGGCTTGATCTCGCGACCGAGAGCGATGTTGGGACGACCGACCAAGGCGGAGCGGAACGGAACTGCCCGCTCGGTGTCGCGGGTGGGACGGTGTTGAGCAAGCGCGATGCTGAATAGCTCCTGGTCATTGGACGATGGGGATGTCGACGCTGCAGCGGCGGGCAAAATCTCGGAGAGGCAGCCGATCGCGGTCGTGTTCGAGCCGGAAGGGGCGACCGCTCGCTGAAAGGCCGATACGAGCTGTTGCGGAACGTTTTTGGAGAGCGCAAAGACGGTCACGGCTGCCGCTGGATCCGTGGCGACGTTTTCTCGGACGCTTTCGAGGAGAGCAGTCGGCGAAGGCGAGGAGAGAGTCGCGCATTGCCAGAGAGACCGGCGCTGGACAGCGGTTGCGCCGGAGAGTATTGTTCTCCTGAGTCGTATTCTCAACATGTTTGCTTGAGAGAGAGAGTCTGCCAAACCACTTTCGTCATTTCTCATCGGGGATCTGCAGCCGCTTCCGCGTGCCGCCACCTGAGGCGAACCAGAAACCTGGAAATCGGAACGACGTATGCGATGCAGGATACTTTACACATGGTGCAGATGCGGCTATGATGGATGCGTATATCGGGAAGGTGAGAAGGGCGGGCGGGGGGAAAGGACCTCCTGGCCTAGAGCGGACACCACCCGATGTAAGGGATTTCCGCGAGTTCGAACGTGACCCTGAACTTGACGCCGCGCTTGGCGAATGAGTCGGTCACCTCCTGAACGAGGTTTTCGTCGACAGCATCCGCGTACGCCTGCTCGTCGACCGCGACCAGGAACTCTTTGAGCGTCAATGGCTGCTGCGATTCGTGCAGGATCTCTTCAAACACGGCGAGGATCGCGTCCGGACGCCGGTCCCAGTAAATGTACTCGAGCGTCTCGAGCGACGCGGGCAGACGCTTGAGTATCGAGGGTTGCGCCACTTGATCCGAGACCGAGAGCCGCTCAAGTTTCTGCAACGCCGGCAAGACCTGGCAGAACCACCCGTTCGTCTCTCCCGCGGTCGACGACACCTGCGAGTGGAATCGGAGCTCGCGGAGGTGCAAAAGTCCGGCCATGGCGTCTCCGGTCGGACCGGGATCGAGAATGTGCTCGGTGTAGAGGTTGAACGAGCGGAGACACGGTGCGACCAGCCGGAGTATGCGAATGAGACCGGGAGGAGAGTTTACGGTGATGGAAAGGCGGGTGAGGGAGGGCGAGAGATTGTGCGGCAATTCGAAGTTGACCGAGTTGGTCCACCACGGTCTCCAATTCAGCTCGAAGACGTCGAGGGTCGGGATGGCGATCGCGCGGTAGATATCCGCCGGACTCAATCGCAAAGGCTCGCCGTCCAGATTCAAGTGCGAGTCGTAAAACTTGAGCATGAAGCATTTGAGCGGGAGCCGCTGGAGGAGGTCGAAAAAGTCGCGCCGTTTCCCCTGCGTCAAGGCGCGCAGGTAGAGGGTCCGCAAGTTTGGCAGTCGTGCGAGGATCTCGAGAAATGTGTCTGAGAACTCGGCCTGCTTGTCGGCGGGCCACGCCCACTCTGGGCTTTGTTCGACGAGGCCGAGTTGCGCCGCCGTGACCCGGTCGGCGAGGTCGGGGCGGTCGCTGATGGTGCGCAGGAATCCGGCGACTTGGTCCGCGCGCGTGAGGTTGACCGAGTGATAGAGGATGCCCTGCGCGGCTTGCCTCCACCCGCGGCAGACGAGCGAGAGGCTCATCAAGTTTGGGCAGGACGACGTGACGGACCAGGCGACGAGGTCCTCGCGGATCTCGTGCGCGAACAGGATCGGCAGGAACTCGAAGATCCTGAGGAGCAGCTCGGTCGGGAGTCGGAGTGCGGGTGCCTCTCGCGGGCCTCGCGAGTGCGGGCGGTCGTAGCCGTTTTGGTGACCGTGCGGCGGTTCGCGGTCAGCACAGTGGCCGTTCATGCTGCCGGGTCTGCCGTGCCGCGGCTCGGAATTGTCGTGCCTGCGTCGTGGTGCGTTGAGAGTTAGCGCGATCAGCGTGCCAGACCTGCGTACTGAGAGCCGACTCGACTGCACGGGGAGCGCGAGTCGGTGAGCGAGGAAATGACGCCGATTGACTGACTTTGCCATCCACGAGTGCCGGATTCTCGCCCGTCGTATGTACAGTACGCTCGCAAGTGGCAGCGCAGCCACTTGATCTCGAAAGCAGAAGAGTTGCAAATGAACAGCAACAGCGGCAGATCCTTTTTTTGTCTCGTCTGTTGCCGACGTCGACTGCGGGCGATCGCCATTTGGTTTTCATCAGTTTCCAACATGCTCGACTTGTCGGCCGACGCCGTGTGGTGCACGCTGATCCTCGCTGCCGCTGGTGCGGGCTACATGTGTTGGCGGCGTTCGCGGGCGAGCGAGCTGTACGATGACGCAGACGCTATCTTGCTCAATCTGAGACCGCCCGAGACGAGATGGTTCAACATGGGCCTCTGGACCGACAGCATCGACGCCGACGACTTTCCACGGGCCGCCGAACAGCTGTGCCGGACAGTCGCACAGGCAGCTCGCTTGCAGCGCGGCGAGAGGATTTGTGTGAGCCCACGTCGCGCCCGCCGAGAGGATGCTGCTCCTCGCCTTGCTTGTCCTGAATGAAACGCTTATGCGGGCTACGCTCTCTCCAGGAAGTTGGCTATGGCTCTGGCGATTCGACCATCTTGCTCAACAAGGAATTCAGTCCAAAGAGCTACGTCGGCTACACCTCGCTCGCCGCACAGCAAAGAATCGCGGGTGCGCTATCGTACCCAATGCCCTCTGTGAGGAGCACAGCTCTCCCGAGCTCCAAGGCCTAACCCTAGCTTCATCTCGTCCAGCTCGGCGCGCGCTCAAAGCCAATCTGTCGGTCGACGATGTCATGCTCTGTTGTGGCGACGCCGCGCGTGAGCTGCGCACGGTGACTGTCGAATCGCAGGATGTGGTCCTCGCAGTTGATTGCGCATATCAGCAAGTCCTCCTCCAGCAAGCTTCCCTGTCCAGTCGATATAAAGCGCTGACCCGCCGTTCTCGAACAACAGCTTCAACACGCGGGCTGATTTCCTCTCGGCTGCGCACCGAGTACTCGTTCCTGGCGGCCGCCTTGCCTTGACCGACTTGCTCTTGCCGGCCGAGCCCCTCAGCCTCCTCGACCACATCTTGCTCCGAATCCTCTTCTACTGCGCCAACACGCCCTGGCAGAACTTTCTCCAACCTGCTCAGTACCGCGCCCAGCTCGTCGACGCCGGTTTTGATCCCGACTCGATCACGATGTACGATATCAGCGACGATGTCTGGCCTGGCTTCTGCCGCTTCATGCGCGAGCGAGACCGACAGATGGGGACGGCGACGATTCTGGGATCCGCTTGGCGAGGCCTCCTGATGTACACACGGGTGGTCGAGTGGTATAGCGGACTCGGGGGAGGTCGAAGGCGCCTCCGATTCTACCTCGTCTCTGCTTCCAAAACCGGGCAAGCCTAGATCCCTGTAATCGTGATTATGCAGATTGTCTCACCGAAACGCGCACTCAAGCACGCAGGCTACGCTGCTCGCGGCTCGGATCGACCAGCTCCGTGCCCTTCTCTAGGTTCAGGACGTGCCTCGCCGCGGCGCCGACAAATGTCGCCTGCCCGAGGACGACGTCCCGCCCCCTCCGAGCAACCGCCCAGCGGACGACCTTTTCGTTTGTCGAGTCAGAAGGGTCAAGCCTATCCTCGCACTCCAGATCGGCCTGACGCTCCAGCAACGCCATCAAGGCGTCGACAACTTCCGGCTCGGTCGCCCGGACATGCGCTTCGAGCACGAGATCGAGTCCGGCTCGCGAACGGACGAGAGTGACATTGCCCGCAGGCGTCGGCGTCTCTTCGATATTGAGCTGGGCGAGTGGCGCGATAGCGGCGTCGAGGACTTGAGCGATCGCGTCTCGAATTGCGAGTCGCTCGGTCCGGTAACCTTTGCTGCGATCGGCCTTGAGAAGAGTCTCGAGACAGAGAGTGAGGACCCGCTCATCCCGGATACCGTGAGCGACCGTGCGGCCGAGCTCATCTCGGATCAGCGTCCGAGTAAAAAGTCGATGCGCGAGTCGCCAGTCGTTCGTTCGACGGGCCGTCAACAGGTCGCCGACCGCGCGAGCTGCACTCATGCCGCCATTGGTTCCACGCCTGGACGGCTTGATGTCTGATGCAGGATCGGCTGCAAGGTACTCTTCACCGAAACGACAAAGCGAGGCGATGTGAGATGCGGGTAGGCCGAGCCTGGTCGCGAGAGCGCAAGCTTGGGCGATCGCCTCCCTCAACTGACTCTCCTTGGCGACTACAGCCGCGTGCGAACCTTCGCTGCGGAGCTGGTCAAGCTGAGCCTTCAAGACGGCTTGTAACAGCTCGAGATCGATCTTGAGACCACTCGCTGCGGCGCGCGCGACCTGCTCGAGAGCTCCGTGCGGATGACGGCGCGCAACATCGGCCAGGACGACGCCGACGTCCTTCGCGTCCGGGAGGTGCTTCTGCTCGAGAGCTCGACGGTAGATCTGTCCGACCGAGGCGTGATCGCCCGCGAGCGTGAACGCCTGCGCCAGAGTCGTCAAGTCGAAATGCTCGATGTGCCCGTCCGTTGACGCGTACGGCGAGGCCGGATTGACAAGACTCGCGACGTGTGCTGAGAGGAGCTGGCGGGGATAGGCGAAGTCTTTGTCGTACGGGGGGAGGGCCGTCCGTACCATATTGAGAAGAGTTGACCCTCGGAGGACGAACGGAGCGGGAGAGCCCACCGGCTGCACTTGCTGCCAATGAGCAACCGACCTCCGTGCGCACTGGCGAGTCGCGCGACTGGCCGCACGACTCGCGCACAACAGGTCCACCCAGTCGTTCTTGTCTTCGGCTGTCCAGTCGGAACTGATCCAACCACTTTGAAGCGCCGCGGTCGTCTCGTTCGCCAAGCGCGAGAGCAGTCCCGGGTTCACGACCGGTGTCGATAGTGCACTTCCACCAGGTCCGTACGTGTCAGGAGCCGAGGCGCCAGCGAGCCACCTCGCGAGAGGGACGGCTTGTCTCCCGATCGACCAGCCCCTCTTAGACCAGAGGCGCCAGCACTCGGCAACGAGGTCCCATCGATGACGTGCCGCACATTCATCAACGTACGCAGAGAGTAGGCGTGTCGACGACCTCGACATGGGCTCGGACGAGTCCCACGGCTCGTCGCGCGACCAGGCGTATCGGAGTCGAACCAGCGCAGCGAGTTGCGCGACCTCGGCCGAACACGACCACGCCTCGTCGCGCAGGGTCGGCGTGTACAGAGTCTGTCTCTCTTCGCGCATGGTAACGAGGCCCCGCTGCAACACCTTGTCGATGGCGGCGGCGTCCTCGGTCGATTCGGGCGACGCCGCAAGTGCGGCGTACGTTTTCCGAAGGGTTCCCAGGGCATGCAGTGCTTCGATCGAGAGGTCTGAAAGACCCTCTCGGAGGGCGATCTCGAGGACGGTGCGGACGAGGACGACCTGCAGCCGAACTGGTTGAGGTAGGTCGGAACCGGTCGGTTCTGGCCGGACAACGTCGTCTGGGAAAACGTCCAATAGGCGTCTGAGCACTTGCAAAGCGAGCGAGAGCTGCTCCGACGTTACAGGTGGCGGAGACCACGACGACGACGTTTGTGGAACGCCGAGCGCGACCGGTCGGCAAAGTCGGAGGAGAAAGTCGAGCGCAATGCGGAGATCGTCATCGGAAGACTCGAAGTCGGCGATCGTGGAGAACGCTTTCCATGCTTGATCGGCGGCCTCGAGATCGGTGGATACGCCGGCTACGTAAGCGACGAGTCGAGCGGCGGGGTCGTGTGGAAGCGTGTCCGGACGACTTGATTCGGTGCTTGGGGTGGGGTTGACGCCTACGTGCGATTTCGAACGCCTTCGACGACCCTGGGTTGCAGCTGCCGAACCAAGAGTGGGTATTTGGGAACGATCCGCACCCGTCCGCACGGCATGCGCGAACTCTCCCCCCTCTTTCGGTCGGTTGGTGGCGAACCGCTCGATCTCGAGCAACTTGAGCCCGCGGTGCGAGGTCCCGGCCAGTTCTTGATCTTCGAGTACCATGGCACGCAAGAGCGGCATGTCGGCCCGCTCGGCGACGTCAAAGATCTCGCCGTACTCGTCTCGGAACCCTTCGAGCGCAGTTCTCTGGCCGCGGCTGCGCAGGTAGGTCGACACGCGACCTTCGGCAGTATCGGGCAGGCGAGCGGACGAGGTAGCCGTCTTCTCGAGGGTAGTCGGACCGACTTGAGATCGAATCGTCTCGTCTAGAACTGGCGATTTGAGAGGGATTGGCGCAGGTAAGTAGGTCGCCGGAGGGGGCGCAGCGTTCCTCTTCCAATCGGTCCAGGCGGGTCGGGCGGCGTAAAACCAGTGAGGGGACCCTGTCGCAGTAGACCATAGCGGGGCTGCATAGTCGAGAGCCGCTCCTTCTCGGTGCGAGTTGGTTTTGGTCGACTCGGTGTTGGCATGACGCGAGTCTTCTCTGACGCCGTGCCTACAAGGAGCTGCGGTCGAAGTCGAAGCGCATCGGCATGCTGTACGCCTCACTGGACCGAGCATAGTCCGCCGACTGCACTGCCGAAAAGGGTTTGCCGTGAGCGAATCAGGCGGCTGCTGAAAGGTCGAGGCCAACTCACATGCTGCGGGTCCGACTGAGCGACACAGCCGGACGCTTGCTAGAGACCCGACTGGACTTTTTGCAGCCTTCGGTGACCCACTGGGCGCGGGAGGAGTGCAGTGAGGAAGCACAAGGCGAATCTCATAAAATTTCAAGTTTGGCTCTCTGTCGAGCTGCCATCGACTCGACACACGGCGTCTCGAGCTGCCAAGGTCCAAGATGGGTCGATCTGCCAAGATGATGAAGCGGCCTACTAAGTCGGGTGCGTTACGCCGGTCCCGTCTCTCCCCGTTCGCCTCGCGCGGAGCTGACCTTGTCCTTTTCGATCCCTTCGTCTCTCGCCTCGCAGAGAAGGGTGAGCTGATCATGATTAACGGGTGTTCCAGACTGAAGCCGCTAACCGAGTACGCGTGCACAGTCTCTCGTCAGATCAACAAGCCGTCTCAACCGGCTCAGCGGATCGAGCGCTCCCTCTCACCCGACGCCGGTCCATCCACCATTCCACTCTTCAACACTTCGGTCCCCGGTCGGCAAACCGCGAAACCGGATCCTCGTAGCCGCGCAGGCCCATTGAGCTCCAGACCCGCGGCCGATGACGATGTCATGAGCGAGGACGGCGCCGGTGTTGACGACGACGACGAGGAGGACGCTGCGCCGGCCAGCAAGAAGAAAAAGGGCGGACTCAAGGACAAAGTGCGCGCGGCCAAGAACGCCATGAAGGAGGACGACGCCCGCAGCGCCGCCAAAGTGGCGGGGAACCGCCGTAAAGGTCCGAAAACCAACGTCCTCGGCTCGGTCGACTATGTCAAGCTGCACGAGTCACGTCCGGGCAAGAAAAAGTTCCGATGAGCGTCCCGCGTGTCTTGTCACCTTCGACAGCGCGACGACGCTCTTTGTCTGTTAGACGGACCCGCATCTTGTTGTGTGAGTTTTTCTCTTCTCTTCACCGCCTTGGTCCCCTGTTATAGCTTCGATGCTCATGTCATTCCTCCGTGCAGTCTCAGTAGCGCGACCTCGATGTACCATCACGTATCGTTCCTTTCAGCTTGCGCTGCGTGAACCGGCCGTCAGCAGTCTATTCTCGAAGCAGGAAGTTCTGCGCGCGCCAAAGAGCAACGCTACGCCGGAGTTTGCCCGTCTACCACAAGCCGACTGGAACCTCGCTCGACATCTACAGCAAACAAGCTACCGCTAGCGACAGGCCCGACCGATGCGTGTCGCGTCTCCGACTTTGTGGCCGTAAGAATGAAATTCGCCTGGGCCGCGTGCACACGGTGTCCATGGCTGCCCGCTCGATCTGCGTCGGCGCAGCATACAAAGCTACGACCTTTGCCCTTGTATCCGACGTCAACCTCGGGACAGATCTTGCTCGAGTGCCTGAGCACGAGCTGCGCACAAGAGCGGTCGACCAGTGCTCCTTCCGACGCGCCCAACCTGTTGCCTCAAGCTGTACGTCCGGATCTCTGCGTAATGCGAGCCGCACCGCAGGTATGTACAGGTCGAGCCCCAGCACCGATTCGATTGTACATGCGCCGCTGTCGGTTGGTCGCGCTTTCCGTGCCTTCCAATTGGGCTTCTAAAAAGTGCCGCGATATCTGCCGAGCCGGCGCGCACCTCCTGAGCATCTCCAGAACCGTCTTGGCACAACCCCGAAATATATATTTGCCCACCTCGTGCCGCCGCGAGGGGGTTCGACCGTTCGGACACGTTTAAGGCAGCTCGAGGATCGTCGCGGCGGGCGGCTCCGCCATCGGTTCTCGAAATAAAGTTGTGAATCACTTTCTCTCACTTCCGTCCCGAAATTTCCGCTCTTCACGCGTCGGCGATCACGCTCGCTCTCGCTTTGCCGACCACTGTCATCTGTCTTTATCAAAGTCGAATGGGATCGCGCGCTCGGCAGTGTATCAGATCTCACCCCCGCCACCCCTGCGAGCTGGCAGCAGCACAAGCAGCAGCTACGCGCGACCGACCGCTCGGTCTCGATCACTTTCGCCCAGCTCTCGTTCACCTTTCGTCACCCCACATTCTCAGAGCCTTCAGAACTCCGTGTTTCGCGGGCCGTCGGCAAGGGGACGTTCGTTTCCAACACATTCCTCGACTTTGACTGCAGCACGCGTCTCTCTGCATCCATGGAGTCAGCCACTCGCTCCGCCATCGACCTCGCCAACGTGAGGACGTCCGAAGTCTCGGCGGAACGAACTCCATCCGCCGTGGTAGCGCTCCTGCGGCGTAAGTTGTTCGAGCCGATGGCGCGGGAACTTCCGCGAGCAGTCCTTCTCGGGCACTGGACGCAGCGTGAGTTCTCTACTCCGCATGTACGCAGGACTCCGAAGACGGGAGAGAAAAGGCTGACTTCGCCGGCATTGGAAACACCACAGGGTCATGGGATGTGACGGGGGAAGCGATCCGGCAAGACTGCTGTCTACCCGTTGCGCGAGTAACGGACCTGCAAGACGCCGTGTGTGTGCTAAATGCCCTTTTGCCGCCCGCCGATATCCTCGTGAGTTCACCCCTTCTCCCGGACACACCGAGCGGACCACCACGCTCATCTCGTAGTACTACAGCTCTGCAGCTCATGTGGGTACTGTCCCGTATCTGTGCGTGAAGAATCTCACGCTGATCCAGTCGACGACCCGGCAGATTACGATATCGAAGAGATTCAGGACGCTCTCCTCGCGTACGACGGCGACATCAACATTCTGGTCGCACCGAAAGACTACATCAATAAACGTAATGCCCCACCCGTCGCATCACGGATTATGGTCCATCTCGACTGATGCCTTGCCTCTACCTGCAGACGGGACCGTCATGATGACAAGCTGGCTCAAGGAAAAGATCGCGGCACGACATTTCGTGCCAAAGCTCGAGACTTTGTCGCCCTCGGATGGCTTCCTCGGCCAAGTCCGACGCGCATCCGCCACGTCTGGAACCTCCTCTCCATCTTTACCTGGCGCATGATCTGTCCCCCGCACTCCCATCCTCCTCTGCACCCCATGTACATACGCATGAGTTGGCGGTATATCCCCTTTATTTGTTCTCCCCTGCGATCGTAGGCAAGACGGATTGCACATGAAGTATCAACAGACAGATAAGAAACAGCGGGGAAGAGGAAGCGACGGGACGTAGAAACTGGTGCAGGGGGTATATCAAGTGGGTTTGGCCATCGCCTTTGCAGCGGCGGCTTTGGCGCGCACCCTCCGCGCGTGCGACTCGAGCCCTTCCAGCCGCCTTCTCGCCGTCTCCTTTTCCGATCCGCGAATGCTCCGGCTCGACGCAGAGATGGTCTTCTTGGCCGTTGTCGGCTTGAGGCCAGGTGCGCTCGTCGGCGGTTGCGGTGTCATCGGCTGCAACGGTCGTTTCGTAATTGGGGGAGGCTGCCAGGACGACGTGCTTGGTGCAGGACTTTGAGATGCGGCGCCGTCGGCGACAACGTCTTCGTGTGCCGGAGCGGACAATGAGAACGGCGAAGTCGGTGCGGGCGGCAACGCGAGCAACTTCCCGAGAGATGCTTGTCCTGACGCAGGCAGCTCCTCCTTTCTGTCGCCGCCTTTCCTCTCGACAGGACTGAAGCTCGTCGACGCCGTCGCAACAGCCGGGGAGCGCAAGTGACTGCGCCAGGTAATTGGCCGCTTCAGACTCTCCTGCAAGTCGAACTTCTTGCGAGCGGCAGGTTTCTCCGGACTGGGTATGCTTCGCCGGATGATAGGCGATGCGGCAGCCGTCAAAGCCGCACGGGAAGAGGTCGAGGCTGTCGGAGCAGCGAACCGAGGCGTGGAGCGAGCGCCAGTCGTCGAGTCGGGCTCGCATCGAACGGTATCAAGCCGCGTGTCCGAAGGCGCATCAAGGGTTTTTGGAAGTGATGGGACGGGAGGAGCGGCCTGCAGTTTCTTCACGGTGGTAAATGATTTGGCTACGACCCCGATTTCGCGAGTTAGCCCGCCGCTCGATATTCCCGAGGTCACGAGCGAGTTAGCCCGCCGCTCGATATTCCCGAGGTCACGAAACGGAACTCACGTCCGACTCCGAGACTTGGTCGCCTCTTTGACAAACCGACACGGTTGACTGCGCCGCTCTTTCGCCGCGCTTTCGCAAGTTCAAGCTGTCGCTTCCGGCGGGCTTGCTCCGACCGTGACGTCGCTTGCTCGCCAGCTTTGACTTCCTTGCCTGAGCGGGCGAGAGAGGCGACACCCCTGCCCAGCGAATCCGCGATTGAAGGAGCGACTCGTTGATTGGCTGAACTCGACCAGCCCGATTCGCGGAGCCTTGCGACGAGCTTGTTGTCGCGGTCGCTCCCTCGCGCAGACTGCAGGACGACAGCGGGTTTGAGGCGTTTTGATTGCGGCTCGGATCCTTCGTCGCTGATTTTGCTCCGCGAATCGGAGCGAGTCATGCCGGCCAAGTCCGTTGACGAGTGGACCGACCGCTTTGCCGCCCAGTGATTCGTGATGGAGTCCATCCGGTCGAAGGTGCGCTTGTGGGAAGCCTCGAAAACGGCGCTCTTGCCTTGACTCGACGGCTGCGTAGACGAAGCCGCGAGCGATCCGAGGAGCATGGACGAGCTGCGCTTGACCCCGCTCGCTTCCGCCAGCGCCCGGGCTTCAGCTGCGCGACGGGTCATCTCTTCGATCACGGAATTGATCGCCGATGGTTGTTGGTCCTCGACTTTCTCGATGGTTGTCGAGCCCGTCGACGCCGTCAAAGTGCCGGGCATCGTGAACGTGAAGGCCTTCAATTCAGCGGCGTAGGTCGCCTCCTTGATGGGCGAGCCGAATACGAACCGCTCGGGAGTCGATGCCGCAATTGCAACCTCGGTCGGGAGAGATGGCTGCGCAAAACCGACAGTGTCGGAAAGGGCTGCTGGCGGGCTAGCCGTGCTCGGATACTGCGTCTGAAACGCCGACAAGGACGGGTAGATGGTCGTAAATGTTTTGGATGGTATTGCTTCGGGTTCCGTCGCGGAGGAGGGCGTTATGAATGTCGAAGTTGACGATGCGATGGTGCGGAGGAACGCCGTGCCCGCGGATCGCAGAGTCGAAGTCACGGAAGAGACGCTGTTAATCGACTCGCTCTTGTCGATGCCTGTCAGCATCAATACAAGTCGCCGCAGGGAGGAGGTTCAGTCATCTCCAGGGTGACAGCCACAAGCGATAGCCAGAAACCCACCGGCAGGTCCAAAGTCGGCTTCCACTTGCGCGCAGCTTGCGGATTGGGCAGGTACCACGGACCACGACGCAGTGGACTCGTCGCCGAATGCAACCGAGTCATCATCATCAGCGATGGTCGCGAGAAATCGACCTCGCTCCTCGAGGCGAGCGATGAGTTCCACATTCTGCGAGTTGGGCAGGGTCGGCGTGTGAGGCACTCCGCCAGTTTGATGGACGCTCCACTAGGGAGCTCACCTTGCCTGAACCCTTGAGCCCGTGCTGCTTGCAAAGGGCGATGAGTTGTGGTCGTTTCAACGAGTGAAGTGCCGCCGCATTCGAAAGGATAGCCAGCTCGGGTGTAGCCTGTCCAGGGGGTTCCATCCCCATGGCTGTCTGCAGTCGCAACTCAAGCCGCATCGAGGAACGGGAAAGACAGCACTCGAGCGTACGCCGACCGACGAACGAGAGTAGAAGTTCTTTCAACCACTCCGCGGACCGGCGAGGGATCTCGCGAGAGCAAATTTGGAATCCTTTATGCGCACACCCATAGCAACTCAAACACTAAAGAACGATCATTGTTTCAAGCTGTCCGAAGCATCTCTGTACTGAACTTGTCGGAAAAGACGTCTTCACTCTTGTGCGTCCACAATCCCGCCCTACCAGGGCATGCGTTCGCCGTCGTAGCGCCAGAACGAGCCGTTTCTCCTCTTTGCCGAGCTTGAGAATGACGTTTTCAACCCTAGCGGCAAGTGGAAAGAGTATACCGTGAGTTATGACCGAGTGTGGAGTGAGAAGTAAAAACGTACGCAAGGCGCGTGGCTTCTTCGACCGTGAAGTCGCCCAGACCGTTGGTCCTGTAAGCTCATGCAGCTCATCTCAGTAAGGAGGCCTCTCCATATACCGGTCGCTCCTCAAGAACAGAAAGACGGAATCTAAGACTTACCCGTCGGTCTGAGAACGTGAACAAAAAGAGCAAACGCAATGAGTCAGTAGTAAGAAGAGACTACGCGCCTCAAAGACAAGGTACTGACCTTGACGTAGCCAGGGTGGAGCTGTGAGTGAAACGCAATGGTGCGAAAGGGGGTCAAAAGAGCAAAAGGTGTCAGCCATCCTTTCCATCTCAGAGCAGCCACGGGCAACAAACTCACGGAAATGACTGTAAAGCCATCCTGCGCAGATGTTACGGGTCAGCACACGATTTTCAAAGTCTTCTTTCACCTCCATGGAGAAAGAAGCGTAAAAGAAAGGTGTGGCGGAACTGACCTGCTCAAGCTCACGGGAAAGCTTGCGGTTGTACATGTTCAAAGCAACCTTGGAGATGCAGTCTGGAGACAAGGCCAAGGACGAGTCATTAATGGGCTGGCACAGCAAAAGGAGTGTGTCTGCAAGACTCACAAGCGGTCCCTAGCGGGTTCTCCCCGAACGGTCCGCCGATCGAACCGCAAGTGCTCGACACGCCAAAAATCTGCTTCCCCTTCCCCTTCTTGAGGAGCGGGAGAAACGCGCGCGTGATGTTCATGACGCCAAAGAGGTTCGTGGTGAGGTTGTCCATGACATGTTTAGGGGTCCTGCGGAGTCCGGCAGGTCATTGTCGGCTTGAAAGCAGCAGACTGCGCCGGGCCAAAAGCTCACGTCTGCGAAGGCGTATCAAAGAACCCACGGGCGACACCAGCATTGTTGATCAAGCAGTCGAGCGAGCCGTCCTTGAGAAAACCGCTGGCCTCAAGCTGTTTCACCGCCCCGGCGACAGCTTCGGCGTCTTCGACGTCGAGCTTGAGGATGTAGAGGCGATCTTCTCCGACCTCTTTGCGCAAGGCCTGCAGGTCGTCCGCCGAACTCGGGTTGCGTGCGCCTGCGACGATGCGGACGTGGTTGCCAGACTTGAGCAGCTGGCGAGTGTAGCCGAGTCCGAGTCCGCGCGACGCGCCGGTAATGAGGTAGGTAAAGGCAGACATCTTTTGCTGTTCTTTCCGCTTCGGGTGGAACGGTGCTGTGAAGGAGAGAGAGAGCAGAGAGCAGAAGATTGCGAGCTGCCCACGAGTTGAAAAAAGAGGCCCCTGCGCGTACACACGAACGTTTGCTATCGATTGCCTCCACACAATGCTTTGTCAGCGTTTGCGTAAGCTTCGGACATCGGGAATTGCCTATCTCCTGCCTTGTGTATCTCCGAAGCTTGGTTGTGAGCCATAGCCCAGTCCGAAAAGCATTTTGCCACCACCCATCAGAAGTTACGCCGAGACGAAAGTCACGATGGAGCTGGAAGGGCAGCACGAGAGATCTCTATCGCCAGGCGGAAGGTTCTGCTGTATGTAGGCAGCCTACAGGAGGCCACGAAAAGGTGGGGATCAAGACCAGAAATACTCGAGTTGTTCGCCCCTTTTTTTTTTTCATCGTGGAGATTCCGCAAGGCGGAGTCGCCTCAGATGCCGAGGGCAACGTTGGCAGAAGCTTCAGAATGAAGTATATGTAGCGGAACAGCGGGAATAGATCAACTCAGAGGCGGAGACGAGCAAAGCGGAGCGTTTCTCAGCTTTCGCTGAGCCGCCGCAGCCGTTACGCGTTCGCGCAGATTGCTGAACCACGCTGAGCTGGACGCCGTTTGCTTGCGGCCCGAACCTCGGCCCAGAGCTGCTTGATATGTCATGATTCTTTGCACATGCAGGCTAGTCCTCTTTTGATTTGCGTCAAGGGGAAGGGACAAGTCGAGTCTCCGTCTACCAGGGCATCCGCTCGCCATCGTAGCGCCAGAAGGACCCGTTCTCTTCTTTCCTAAGCTTGAGGATGACGTGTTCGACGCTGTTAGGGGAAGTTAAAAGGTGTCAGTAAGCCAAGCGGAGAGCAGATGACGACTAAGTACGCACGCAAGGCGGACCGCTTCTTCCGTCGTCAGGTCTCCCTGCCCCTTGTTCCTGTGGATTGAACAGCCCGCCATCAGCAAGCATATCTTCAGAAAGCCCTCTTATCAGACAGGTCGATCGATTGCGGAGAAGAGACTCACATGTCGGTCTGAAACCGGGTGGAAGGAAAGAAAGGCACGGAGTCAGCGCCGAGCATCCACCCTCTCATGCAGAAGAGCTGTAACCCACCTTGACATAGCCGGGGTGGAACTTGTAGTACTCGACGTCAAAGTCGAATTAGCAGGAGCAAAGGCGAGTGTGATAGAAAACGTCAGCGTGCCTCGCTCGCTCGAAGGCGAGGAAAGACTGCAGTCGGCGCGCACTTACGGAGACAACCGTGAATCCATCCTGATTTCACAAGACACGTCAGCGTGACCTCTCCCGAGTTATCGTTTTACTTGGTACGGGCCAGCGGGAGAAGGGAAAGGGGCATGAGTGGACGTACCTTCTCAAGCTCGCGGGACAGCTTGCGGTTGTACATGTTCAAAGCAACCTTCGAGATGCAGTCTGGAGAGTCGGGGCATGAAGGATGAGCCTTCCCCGTGCAATCGGATCTTCCATGCATGACTCACAAGCTGTCGCCATCGGGTTTTCGCCGAAAGGTCCGCCGATTGAACCGCACGTGCTCGAAACGCCAAAAATCTGCTTGCCCTTTCCCTTCTTGAGGAGCGGGAGCAGCGCACTCGTGACGTTCATGACACCGAAAAGGTTCGTGTTGAGGTTGTCCATGACATCCTGCGGCGTGCTGCAGAATTTTCAGAGTCGCTTTCGTCAGCTTCGGTGGCCGCGATGGATGCGGCGGGGTGAAGAGCTCTCACGTCTGCGAGGGGGAAGCTCCGTGTCCACGTGCAACACCGGCGTTGTTAATCAAGCAGTCGATCGAGCCGTCCTTGAGGAATCCGCTCGATTCGAGTTCTTTGACGGAAGCCGCGACGGCCGCCGCGTCTTCGACGTCGAGCTTGAGGATGTAGAGGCGGTCTTCTCCGACTTCTTTGCGCAAGGCCTGCAGGTCGTCCGCCGAACTCGGGTTGCGTGCGCCTGCGACGACGCGGACGTGGTTGCCAGACTTGAGGAGCTGGCGAGTGTAGCCAAGTCCGAGCGAGCGCGAGGCGCCGGTGATGAGGTAGGTGAAGGTGGACATGTCGAGTCTAGGCGTACTCGTACTCTAGGAAACCTTTGTCGAGCAGAAAGAAGTCCCTGCAGAGACCCCTGGCAGCTGCCCCACCTCGGCTGCGTGTGTCAGCGTCTCGATCGGCGATCGGCCTTCGGTCTCGGACGCTCAGGGAGCCGCGCGCGTAGAATGAGACGACTTAAGGTACTGTACAGTAGCGGTGGATGTGTTCTCTCTGGACTTTCGATACAAGGGGACGTAGACTGAATATGCACATGGGGGTTCCTAACTACTGCAAGTTTCGAATCCGGATGGTTAGTTTTGTGTGAGCCCCGAGAGGGGACAATGGCCGTGGGACAAGAGAGGTATATTGTCACAAGGCAAAGGTATCGAGGATAGGGGCGAGGAGGGCTCATAGGAGCGGAACATCCTGGTCTCCGGAGGCGGCCCTCCGGTGTCCGAGCGCCGACGGCGCCAGGTTGGAGAGTTCGATCTCGTCTCCTCCTCCTCCTTCGTCGCCGAGATCAAACACGACATCTCCTCCTCCTTGTCGTTGTTGATCTTCCCGCTGACGCGCCACCGCCGTTGCCGCCTCCCTCAATGCCTCTGCCAAAGACGAATCCCCCTCTTGACCCGCGAGATCCTACGGGCCCGCAGGTCGCCGCGAGTCATCCTCGTCGGTCGTGATCAACGCCTCCTCGTCGCTTTGTCGCACAGCCTGGTAGTCACGGACTCCACCACCACCCGAAACAGGCGTCGTCGACCGACTGCCTCCGAGTGAAGTGGCGCTGCCGCCCCCTCCGCCAGCCTTCCACCATTTCATTCCGTCGCTGCCACTTCCGGGGAGACTGGCATGTCCGGACAGAGTACGACGGTGGTGTCGAGACCCTGGCATGATGCGCGGCGGCTCGACCGTCGGGTCGTGGGAGTGAGGTAGGCCGCGGTGGAACGACGGTAGCGAATGCGAGCGGCGCAAGGGCGCGCGCTCCGCATCGACTTCGGACAGTCCTCGGCTCGAAGGCTGATCCCCAAAGAGCTCGTCTGCATCAAAGATGTACATGTCAGCCTGAAAACGTCGGCGTCAAGTGATGCTGGGGGAATACAAGCTCACCCATTTCCTCGAGCGGGACTCCTCTCGCTGCATACGAAACAATAACATCCGTGAGCTGCAACGACCCCATGAGTTAGAGAAAAAATCAGGGAAACAGCGTACTCTCGGGGTACGTAAAGAACACGAGCAAGAAGCTGATGACGCAGAACCCGGCGTGCATCGGGTACATCTTCCATCCGAGGACTTCTTGATTGATCGGCGTCATCGCGCCGACGACATAATTGCTGAACCAGTTCGAAGCGGTCGAGAGCGAGACGCCCTTGACTCGGAACGCGTTCGGCAGGATCTCGGCAGGGTACAGCCATGGGATCGGGCCCTGCAACCCATCTTTGCGCGTCAGTACCAAGAACGATCTGGGAAGTGGCGCGTGTAACGGGCTCACCCAGGAGAAGCCGAACGCGGCATTGTAGACGATGACGCAGGAGACGACTGCCACAGGCGTGTAACCCTTGTCCATCCATAAGAAAAAGCCGCAGAGCGAGAGCGCGATCGCCATGATCTGCGATTGCGAATCAGATCGAGCGTATCAGGGCGTGTACAAGCAGGCGCTGGGAGGCAGTCGAGGAGACTGATTAGTTCCTGGACTCACCGTCGCCCCGCTGAGAAGGATCGGCCTCCGCCCCAGCGAGTCGACCAAGTACCACGTCGGAATCGTACTGAAGACGTAGACTAGGAGCGCGCAAGAGAGCGCTCATCTTCATCAGCTGCCACCGAGAAGAAGTTACGGGAAAGGGGAAGGCATGGGACGTACTGATGGCATTGACGCCGGTCATCAAGATTGCATCCCGGCCAATCCAGCCGGCACTTTCAAACACGAGCGGCGCATAGTACGAGATGCTGCGCGCCCCACGTAAACCCATCGATCAGCTGAGCTGCGTGGCGGTACACCCCTTTGACGGAACGGAGAGGAAAGACGTACACGTTGATTCCGTTCTGCAGTCGTCCGAAGAAACCCCACGTCAGCAATTCCGCCTCGCTTTCTCGACTGCCTGAATGCTCCAAATGGAACTCACAAACTGCGCAAAGAGTTGAGCACTGCAAGCGATCAAGACGCGGGATCGGTACCGACGCCACATGGCTTTGTAAGAGCGGTCGCCGAATTCGCGCTGCCGGGTTTTTGTAGTAATCCCAGTATCCACGTCATTAGTTCGCTTGCTGATTAGGATGGAGCAACACGCGGCGACGTAAAAGAGGGGGGACGCACCTCGGCGAGGACTCCTTCCTTGATCTCGCGGAACTCTTCCTGAGCCTGTACGCAATAACGGGATTCCACGGTCAGGTTTTTTCTTTTTCTTTTTTCCCGCCGCTTTCTCGACTCAAAGAGCAAGACAGAGCAGAAACGAGCGCGCGCGAGAGACACGCACCCTTTCATCCTCGGGGTCTCCATCGCCGTGCAAATCGGCCAAGACGCCCATCCCTTCCTCGTCCTGCTCGGTATCGATCAACCACCTCGGCGATTCGGGGAGGAACAGGGTCCCGATCGCGAGGACGGCGCCGATCACGGATTGCATGAAGAGGGGGACCCGCCAGGAGAGGTCCGAAGTGATGAACGAGCAGAAGTAGTCGAGCCACTAGTGGTGTCGCGCGTCGAAAAATCAGCAGAAGATTGCATCGTCGGCATAAGTTGAGAACTTACGACACTGAAAGCATAGCCCAAGATGTTGCCCTACATGGAGCGAGAGAGAGAGAGAGAGGTGTCAGGATGAGGAGAACCCCGGCTGGTCCTGACGATGTGAGGTGACCGAGACTGACCGTGAATTCGATACAGGCCAATTTCCCGCGATTCTCGGCCGGCGAGATCTCGCTCTGGTACACCGGCACGCACATACTGAGGAAGCCGACTCCGAACCCACTGATGATGCGGCCAAAGACCATGACCCTGAACCCGGTCGCAAAGGCTTGGAAGAGGCCGCCGAGGGTGAAGATGCACGCGCCGGCAAAGATGGTGGCGCGGCGGCCAAAGATGTCGCCGACGCGGCCCGCCAGCAGGGAAGTGACTGTTTTCGAGTAGAGCGCGCGCACATGGGAAGGGTAGTGAGAGACGAGGAGAGAGAGAGTGAAAGAATTCGGTCAGTCGGCGGGGGTGGGGGCTCAAAGGTAGCCGGATCTTTTCGGCTAGGTCACTACAACGCACTAAAGGCACCGATCTCGAGAATGGCGACCCTGCGATTCAACAAGGGAAAGGTGTCAGTATCGACCAAGAGTCGTTAAAAAGGGCCGGGCGGGCGGGGGCGGCCTTCTCGCACTCACATGGTCGCGAGTTCGACACGATCCGGCTGGTGGAAATAGGCTTTGAACTGTACTCGGTGAACGGGGGATCAGGTCGTTGATCGTGATTGGGTTATGGCAGTCGGGTGCATGGGTTTTTTTGAGAGAGGCAGAATGACGGGCAAGAGGAAGGGGGGAAAAGTCAGCGGGAGATGCGCTCTCGTGCAGGATGTCTCGTAGTGCAGGTGAAACGTACGTAGGGTCCGGTGATGACCCCCGACATGACGCCCCTGTAGGGACGGAGAATTTTAGTGCTCCCGCGTTTGAATGGCGAGACGGGGTACCGTTCGTGACCGTAAATGCGCGCATCCTTGAAGGCGGTGGACCGCGAAAAGGGTAAAAGGGTTGCGACGCACTGATCATAGCCCTGCGAGTCGACGACGCCATTCGCAAGTCAGCGTTTTCGAGGTTGAACGGAGAAAAGAGGAGGAGTGGAGAACTGACGAAGAGGAATACGCCGAGGGAAGCAAAGCACGAGATTGCGAGGACGAGCCTCCTCGAGCTGCCTTGAATTGTCTCGCCCATGGTGCTGTCTGGCTATGGCTAGATGGGGGCCGCAGGAATCGGTCGCCCCGCGGAGAAGTGGGGTCGGTTCGAGTCTGTCGAAGCGAGCAAGCGGGGTGAGCGAAGCAGCCGGCGAGCGGGAGACGTCTTGATCACGCCAGTCTTGACTCGAGTCTTCGACCTGCGTCGACTTGTGCACACAGCGGAGGAGGACAAGGTGACGCGGGCGGTGTCGGCCGGGACTTGTGACTCTCACTCTGCTCTCCGAACGCGCTGCCCGGTTCAAGTCTGACGAGCAACCGACCCGCGATGGCATACCAAATGCCGCCAGCGCAGTCCCAGCCCCAGGTCGAGCCGACTCTGACCGTCGCCGTCTCGCTCGTCATCGCCTACCTCGCCTACCGCGCAGTCGACAGCCTCGTGCCCGCCCTCGCCGGCGATCTCGTCGCAAAGGGGCTCAAGGGGAGGGACATGCTCAAACCGGGATTCAAGAGAGACGACGCAATCGAACCGCCTGCATCCGATGACCAAGAGGCCGCACCGGGCAGCAAGTACCTGTCAGTGGGACCCCCCCCCCCCCCCGTCACATCTCCAGTGCAAGGTCTAACAAAGCTAACGAATACAGCCACCGCTTCCGCTGTCTAGCCCGGAAGCCACCGGGGTGATCGGCGCCTCGGTCTACATCCTCCTCCTCTCGCTCTTTGCCCCCTTGCCGTACCTCTCGTCCCTCCTCCCTTCCTCCCTCCTCCGATCCCCGACCAGCGCCCTCTCCTTCCCGGGACTCAACACAACCGGTCTAATCGCAACGAGCAACAAGATCGCCCCGGACGACCCGTGCGCCGCCCTCTTGCTCGAAGGCAGCCTCTCGTTCCCGCACCACTCGTTCGCCACCTACTTGGCCAGCTTGCTCTCGTTACTCATCGCCACCTTTCTCGGGTTCTGTGACGACGTGTTCGACATCCGCTGGAGGTTCAAACTCCCCATACCAGGTCCGTTTTTTTCGTTGCGCATCGATCGGCGACGTCAACAAGTGGTCGTGGGACTGAACTTCATGTGCGGTTCCCCTAGTGATCGCCTCGGTTCCCTTGCTGGTCACGTACGCGGCAGGCCACGGCGTGACGGACGTCGTCTTGCCCAAATTCTTCCACCTCCGAGAGCTCTTCAACGTCGTTGCGACCAATGGAGTCTTCCACCTCGGTGCGTCGTCCCGGGGCGGCCCATCGGACTTTTTATTTTCGAAATAAACTCACCCCTCCCCAACCCATTTGTACGCGCAACCAGGCCCGCTGTACTACGTCTACATGTCGATGCTGTCGACTTTTTGCACCAACAGCATCAACATCCTCGCCGGCATCAACGGCGTCGAAGTACGTTTTCCAACCCAGTCCTCACCTGCCTTCCCTCCCCACACGCGACTGAGCAAAATGAAATTAACGCGCATGCTGCGGACACAGGTCACGCAAGGGCTCCTGATCGCCCTCTCCATCATCGTCAATGATCTCCTCTACCTTACCTTCTCTCCCGCCCCGTTCCTCCTCCCCCTCCTCCCCGTCTTGCCCGAAGCAATCGCCCCTTCTCCCGAAACGGTCCGGAACCTCGCCGCGCGGACGTACACGCTCGGGTTCGCGCACGGGAGTCAGGAACTCGCGGACCGGCACCTGTTCAGTCTGTATTTCATGCTGCCCCTCGTTGGGGTCTGCTTTGGTCTGTTGAGGCACAATTGGTGAGTTCGTTCGCTTGTCCCTGGCTATGAGGGGCTCAGGGTTAGATCCTCTTGATGAGGCTGGCCCTTCCTCCTCCCGACCCGAGAGAGGTTCACTAATTGCAATGAGATTGGGGATGCAGGTACCCGGCGAACGCCTTTATCGGCGACACGTTCTGCTACTTTTCCGGCATGGCCTTTGCCGTCGTCGGCATCCTCGGCCACTTTTCAAAGACCCTCCTCCTCTTCTTCCTCCCCCAGATCTTCAACTTTCTCTACTCGGTCCCGCAACTGTTTGGGCTCGTCCCGTGTCCGCGGCATCGACTCCCTCGACTCGATCCTAAAACAGGGTTGTTGGTCAATTCGTGGGCGCCGATCCCGCCTCGGGCGCAACGGACGGCGAGGCAACGACTCGGAGTCGGCTTGCTCAAGGTGCTGGCTTCCCTCGGGTTGGTCAAACTCCAGTACGAACACTCGGATTCCCATCACGAGCCCGTAGGGAGGAGAACTGCTGGACCTCTCGGATCAAAGAACCGGGGCGAAATCACCGCCGTGACGAATTTGACGATTCTGAACCTCTTGCTCCTCTGGGGCGGTTCCGTCCGCGAGGACGTCCTGACGAGGAGGCTCGGGTACCTCCAACTTGCGGGGAGCGGGGTCGCGTTCGGGATCAGGTATGGGTTGGGAGCGTGGGCTTATGGTGGCAGGGCAGCCGGGAGGGAGTGAGCGTGCGCCGTTGCATGTCAAGCCTCAGTGGACCCTTCTTACCGTAACGCACTCTCATAGAATGTTGTGCTGTTTTGTCTCTCTCCAGCAATATGGAAACCAGTCGGAGTCGAACAAACTTTTCTTCCTTGCCTGGCGCACCGGTCTTCTCGAAACCCGCGGAGGCCGGGCGACGTTCGCGATGAGAACGCGGCCGTCTCGTTTTTGTCCTCGGTCTCTGCACACAGCCACGCTGAGAGTGACAGAAAAGAACAATGCTCGGCTCTACATTGCGTCGATCGCACGCTGCTATGCGTCCGGCGGTCTTTGCCGCAGCAGCGCGTGGGTTGCACGTCTCGACACCCCACATGAAGCAGATTGAGCGCATCACGGTCGTCGGCGCCGGACTCATGGGCGCAGGGATCGCGCAGGCGAGTTTCTCCTCACATATTGCCCATTCTAACGCATGCCCTCAGAGCTGACTTGAGGAGGGATCTTCCCTTTGAGGGAAACAGGTTGCGGCAGATGCGGGTGTCAAGGTGGTCATTACGGATGTCAGCGACCAGGCTCTCGACAACGGGTGAGTGCTCGTCCTCGCTCTCGAAGACCATCAAAGGACGCCAAGTGGGCACTGGGGCCTCTCACCGGACGGGACGGAATGGGAAAGGTCCGGGAAGGTCGAGGAATCGACCACTGTCGGAATGCTTCGTCCAGGGCAACGAGCGCTGACGAAAAAGGACTGTTCTGCCTTTTGCCCGCCGAAAACACAACAAGACGCACCATCATCAACAAATCCCTGACTCGTATCGCGCGCAAAAAGTCTCCCGACGACGCCGCCGCCCAAAAGGACTACATTGACCGCGTCTTTGCCAACATCTCGACGACCACTTCGGCCCAAGAAGCCGCCGCCTCGCCCGACCTGATCGTCGAAGCGATCGTCGAAAACCTCAAGACGAAGCAGGACCTGTTCCAGCGGTTCGACGGAATCGCTCCTGCTCACACCATCTTTGCGAGCAACACGAGCAGTCTCAGCGTGCGCAAGATTGCCCAACTCGTCTCGGACGAGCGCAAGAAGCGCTTCCTCGCGCTGCACTACTTCAACCCGGTCCCGGCCATGCGCTTGGTGAGGACGTTCTCCTCCTTTTTGCCCCCAACTCTGATTGTCTCTGGCGGGCCCGGCATGCCGAGCTGACTTTCCTGTTTCTGCGCGATGGGGCAGGTCGAGATCGTTTCTACGAGCGAAACTTCCCCTGAAGTCGTCGAAGACGTCGTCGAGCTGAGCAAACGGATGAAGAAGACGCCGGTCCGCTGCGGCGACACGCCAGGGTGAGTGCGCGCTCGCCTGTGAGCATACAGGGATTGGCCACTCGGGGGGGACGGGTCTTGGATGTAGGTCAGGTCGCGCGCTCATACTCACACCTATGCCTTGCTACCCAGCTTTATCGTCAACCGACTCCTCGTCCCTTACCTGCTCGAGGCGATCCGGATGGTCGAGCGCGGCGAGGCGACCGCCGAGGACATTGACACGGCGATGAAGCTCGGCGCGGGAGTGCCTATGGGTGCGTGTTTTCCTTCTACAGCTCTGGCAGTCTTTGAGCTGATCAAGAGAAGCTTCGCGTTATACACACAGGCCCTCTCGAGCTGGCAGACGTAGGTTTTTTGACCTTCTTTTCTCCTTTCTCGTGTACTTGCCAGACTTCTCGCACGAGCTGATCGAATGACGAGTTACTGTCCTCCCGCGCAGTTTGTCGGCCTCGACACGCTCTCGCACATCGCTCGTGGCTGGCGCGAGGAGCGCGTCTCGACCGGCGAGATTGACGCCAAGCAGGTCGAGGAAGTGCCGACGCTCGAAAAGCTCGTCCAGGCTGGAAAGCTCGGTCGCAAGAGTGGCAAGGGATTGTTTGACTGTGAGTGGTTGCGGACTACATCTCGGCGTGGTTGACTCCGGATTGAGGTGCGGCGGACTGACGCTGGATCTAAATCTCTTCTTCGGCCTCACAGACTCTTCGTGAGCCCAAGCAGCACAGGACTACGCACCCAAGTGTTCACCTCGGAACACCCACTACTCGAACTTCTCCGGGTCCCGACAATCTTTTGCTGTAACATCCCCTCAGGCCTCCTGCGGCGTCGCTTTTGCATTTTACATTCGGACGAAGAGCGCAGAATGGGCTCGTTCACGTTTCTCCGGGACTATGGCGTGAACGTCTCGATGGTAGAGGAATCGGCTTGCCAAAGGCAGTGGTGGCGATGCGTTTCAAGTCGAGTCTGCCGCCTCGAAGAGACGGACTCGACTTTTCTCGTTGGATTCCGTGTGCCGTGTGACGCTGCTTCCCTCCTTCTCACGCTCCATACTACGTATTCAGGGCGGATGGCTTCACCAGCACTCGCTGCTTCTTTGGCGCAGCTCACTGGTCTCGGTACGCCTGTCGATCGGCGAGCCATGCCGGCGAGAGCGTCCCATCAGCAAAAAGTTGACGTCGATATCCGGGCCCTGCAGATGTCGCCACGGCGCAGGAACAGCTGTTGCCGCACCTGGACTCGCTCCAGAATAGCAACGAAGTCAGGAACTACCTCGACGTGCGTCCGGAAGACGTCCTGTCACTGAGTTTCTCGCCCACTGACGTTGTCCCAGTGTTGTGCCGACGACAGTCTCTCCTCGCTCCCGGGCCGACAGCTCAGCAATTCGTAGCGATGTACACGGCGTATCGCTTCCCTTCAGCGCCAGCGTCCGCCTCGAAAGCCGGCGGCACCTCGACGTGGGCTCACCGGAACGCCGCCGCTTCGTCTTCTTCATCCGCCGCGTCTTCGCGCGCAGCGTCTCCGGCACACGGTCGTCTCTCGCGCGAGAAAGACCTCGACCGAGCGTTGAAGACGGCGCCGAAAGGAGGCAAGGTCTACATCAAAGAGCGGGAAGACCAACTCGATCAGCAGTGGGGAGGAGTGGCGGCACGGACTGCTTCTTCACGGTCCTCGAGCGGGCAGAGGCCGTCGGCGCCTCCAGGGCCAGTCGTTGTTACACCCCCCAACTTCACTACAAGCTCGGTGGGCCAGTCGAGGTCATCCGCCTCGGCCCAACCACAAAACAAGGGTAAGGCGAAAGCCACGCAGGCTGCTGCCGCCTCTGAAGGCGAGACTGAATTGTCGGAAGAAGGCGCGGTCGAGCTGTTGCGGATCGAAAGAGCGCTTCGAGGTTTCGAGCCGCGCAAGGAGTCGCAGAGGAGTTGCTTCTGTCAAGGTGAGCTGCTGCGCTGCCCCTAGGGCGAGCACCCAGCGATGTATCGCTTCGATACGGTGGGCTCACGTACTGACAAGTGTGCTTACGAATCCTTGCAGCCCGCCAGCACCCGCTCGCGACCTACGCCCCTCTGTGCTCACGGTGCTCCCTTGTCCTCTGCGTCATCAACCTCCCCTCGGCTCCCTGCCCTTCTTGCTCGCACACGCCTCTCCTGTCCTCCGCCGCGGTTGCGACTAATATCGCGTCACTCCAATCGACTCGCGAGGATCTGCTCGCGCGCGAGAAACGGCGCGTGCAACTCGCCAAGGAGCAAGAAGAGCGCGAACGCGCCGCGATTCGCTTTCCCGATCTTGGAGCTGCAGACGCCCGAGGGCCGGTTCCCAGTGGGGTGAGGTCGTATGCCGGACATGCGGGCGGCGGCTCGACCATGTCGGAACGGATCGACCGAGCGTACCAAGCGAGGGCAACGGCGCAACTCGCCGCTGCCGATAAGGGAGGAGGAGGAAAGGGCAACTCTGCCGCGAGTACCGGAGCAGGTCGAGTCCTCCGACTCGATGGCAAGACTGGCAAAGTCAAGGTGCAGACCAAAGTTCTCAAGCCCTCTACGGCAGGCTCCACGAATGGTCGTGGCAAGGCGACGGTCGTGGAGGAGACGACTGCGGTCCTGGACGCCGATGACGATGACGGGCTCGTCCCATGGATCGACGTCAACGACGACGGCGTCAGGGGGCAACTCTCGGTTCGGTCGGTCGACGGCGAAATGATCGCACAGCGATGTCGACCAGAGGGGCGACTCTTTGCGAACGTGACACTGCCCGAGGACGAGTGGCCCGTCTGGGTCCCGGCGGCAAGCGACGAGACCCGACTCGACGATGAGACCGACGACCTCGTGGACGAGAATGCAGGCGAAACTGGGGGACGCACGGTCGCCACCAACCTCAGCGCGAATTCTGTTCCGAGAAGTGCATCTGCATCGGACGGAGCAGTAACAGCTCGGGCGGCAGTACCCGGAGCAGCTATACCGACAGACGATGGGGCCAAATCCAAACGGAGGAGAGGAGGCGGCAAAGCAGCCAAGGAGATCAAAGGCAAGGAGGGCGCAAGCGTAGCACCTTCCTGAGTCGGCAGCGGTGGTGAAAGACACTCGAAGCTGCTTTCACCTGCTCAGTAGACAGCATGCAACCTTGATCTTAGCCCACACACGACCTCGACCGGAAAAGCGGCGGTCTCCGCGGACTGGTTCTCATCCGCTCTCGCCCGATCGGCATACTTCTTTTGATCAGCGACTCGACTCTACGCTCTGATCCACCCCGCCCGCAAGCACGAGCCAACACTGGTCGGATCCAAAGCTCTCACAGCTCGCAGTCAAGTCACTCTCCCTACGACCCACGCCTCGAAGAGACTTTGGCGTCATGGCATTCCGCGCCACATTTCGCCGCTGTGCGGCCGACATCCAGAACTTGTCGCCATCTGCCACGTCTGAGCTTGCAAAAGAGCTCCTGCCCCCGTTGCAGCTGTACCGGCGCCTCTTGCGGGTGCACCGCAAGGTATTGCCGGTCGAGATGCGGCTGATGGGCGACGAGTACGTCAAGGTGAGTAGGCGAGCAGTCTGCCTTGTTTGTCTGTGGAGGAGGAAAACGCTCACACTCTGATTGGGGCAGGCCGAGTTCCGACGAACCCGCTCGACTGATAACCCTCTACACATTGTCGGCTTCCTGAGCGAGTGGAAAAAGTACCTCGACCACCACGAGGCTCTGCTCGACGAAATGTCGGCATCCGCAGAGTCGGAAGAGGCGGCGGCGAGTGCCTCCGAGACGGACCGGAAGCGCCGCGCGATCGGCCAGCGCATGGACCCGAGTGTGCTTGAAGCAGTACGTCGAGGCGGTCCCTCCGCCCCACGCTGCCACAGAAGGCAAAGCGGGGCCTCGTAGGGTAGATTTGCTGACCCTGAGGGATTCACAGCTATCGGCAGACCAGATCGGCCAACTCTACGAGCTCTTCCAAGCCTCGCAAGACGTCTGGCTCACACCGGAGGAACTCGAGGCGAAACTCAAGGCAGAAGGACGGACCGAGGAGGGGATCCCGGCGGGACAGGTCCTGCCGGACTTGGGCAAGGCCAACCGGATAGGCGGAGACGGTGACGGCCGGTAGGATGACTTGCTCCTGAAACAAGGTCGTGATTTCCCGCAGACTCCTAGCCAGGTTTCGCTCGTTCTGCCGTCTCCGAGGTCCGGACGGTACAGCAGTGAATGGTATGATATAGCATGAACTCGACAGCGACCTCGGTACTCATTACGAAAAGCCTGCCGATTGAGCGGGAATCAACAACATGGGAAGGAAACCTGACCGGAAATCTCATTGCTTTAGAACAGCATGTAGCCCCGAGTGAGCGGGAGCTTGGTAGCAGGAGGCACGGTGCAGTGCACGCCGTCAGCCTCAACCTGCAGGCGGGGAATGGGTAAAGGCGTCAGCAAAGATGGGAACGAAGAAGGGATGGGGAACGGAAGTGACGAGTCCGTACGCGGTAACTCTCTGGGTCGACCGTAAGTTTCGGCTTCGCGTCGTTGAGCTTGAGATGGCTTTTTCCAATCTTGCGGCAGTTCTTGACTGGCACGACACGCTTCTTGAGCCCGTACTTTTCGATCGTGCCTGCGAGCAGATACTCTCCAGGGTCAGTCAACCCCGCCGGCAGATCGCGTCCTTGAATCGAGCCCACGCCACAGACGCTGGCCAGACTTGCGTAAACGTAGAAAAGAATGACGGAGGGAGACGACGTACCGCTGTCGACGGAAAGCTGGGAGACGAAGAGCACGGAGTTGAGCGCAGCAGCTCCTGGTTGCCATCCCCACATGGGACGCCCGATGACGGGTTGAACGGTAGGGATGCTCTGTAAGGAAGCACAACGTCAGCGAGATGAAAGCGGGAAATGTGCGAGGTCGTTCCGATAATCCCTCGCTTACCCCGTTCGCGTCACCCATCTGAGACAGCAGCACACTTTCGTCAGCTTTTCAGAAACGTCAAACAGGAGTCCACAGAGAGCACATGCTCACGTTTGCCCACGCGATGATGCCGCCTTTGATGACCATCTCTGGCCGAACGCCAAAGTTTGCAGGTGTCCACAGCACGAGGTCGGCCAGCTTGCCCACGCTGACGTCGCCAAGCTCTTCGGACGTGCCGAAAATGATCGCTGGGTTGATCGTATACTTTGCAACGTAGCGCTGTTCAGATGGAGAACACCGTCAGATGCATATACGTGGGCGACACCGGTCAGAGCCTTGGACCGCAAGCTCACCTTGACCCGCTCGTTGTCAACCCCTTCCCGCTTCTCCTCCTTCAAAGGGCCGCGGAACTCTTTCATCTTCGAAGCCGTGCGCCACGTGCGTGACACGACCTCACCGATGCGACCCATGGCTTGCGAATCCGACGAGATGACCGAGATTGCGCCGTCGTCTTGGAGAATGTCTTCCGCCGCAACGGTCTCTGCGCGGATACGCGATTCGGCGAATGCAATGTCTTCGGCTGCGATACATGTGGCAGCATCAGCCAGTGCAAGATGGGGATGCCGGTGAGACGAAGCTCACGGATTGATCGGTCAAGGTGATGACAAACCATCAACATCTGCGTTTCACGAGAAGCAAAAAAGCAAAACGGAGTAAGTTTTCGAAACATTCCAGAAAGCGCAGTCTCGAGAGAAGGTGCGCACGTCGAGGTGTTCGTCGAGCGTGTTCTGGGCATACGGGCGGGTAGGGTTCGTCGACGACGGCAGGACGTTCTCGTATTCAGAAACGACCAGAATATCCGGCGCGTGTCCTCCTCTGCAGGTAACACGAAGCAAGATCAGCGCGCCGCAATGACGTGGGTACGCCTCGGCTATCAGTCGGTGACGGTGGCGCTTACCCTGCACCTTCGGTGTGGTAGCTCGAAACGACGCGATTGTCGAATGCGGCAATCGTATCGTGAACATAGCCCATCTCGTTGTTGGTGTCGGAATGCAAATTGACCTGGACATCGTACTCGTCGGCGATCGTGAGACAGTTGTCGATCGCGGAAGCTGTCGAACCCCAGTCCTGACCACGCGAGGCAAGCACGGGTCAGCAAAACGACGGTATTCTGAGACTGCGCTGTCAAGAGCGTTTCTGGAGCTACCTCGTGGACTTTCAGACCAGCCACTCCGGCGCGAATCTGATCGACAAGGCCGGCAGGACCAGAGTCGTTCCCTTTGCCGGTGAAAGCAAAGTTGAGGGCGATCCCGTCCGTTGCAGCCATCATAGTCTTGATGTTGGTCTGCGCAGGCGTGCAAGTAGTCGCCTTGGAACCTGCCGAGGGTCCGGTACCGCCGCCGAGCAGAGTAGTCTGTAGAGGCCGGTAAAAGAACGAAACAATGTGGATGAGGTTCTGTTTGTGCAAGATCCAGTGCTCGGAGGAGGAAACGAGAACTTACGATACCGCTCGCGAGAGCTTCTTCACAAATCTGAGGACAGATGTAGTGCACTGCGAGACAGTCACGAAATCGCAGACCGCAAGAAGAAATCAGTTCCGCAGTTTGAGCACGCGCTTCTTGTGACTGAACGCAAGCCACGAGGCCCCTACCGCTCCGTTCGGGGCGCAAGCTTACCGTGCGCATCAAAGGCTCCATAAGTCACGATCAGCTTTTCGCCAGCGATGACTTCGGTGTTGACGCCGACAATCATCCCGGGCGTGATGCCGTCCATCACGTCAGGGTTACCGCCTTTGCCGATGGCGGAGATGCGATGGTTCTTGATACCGATGTCGGCCTGTGGTTTTGTGCAGGCGGAAAAAGGCATATCTCAGGGTCCGTCCTTGAACGCTTCGAGTCGAAAGAACGCCAGGAATCTGTCGGGACGCACCTTGTAGATTCCCTGCCAGTCGATGATGAGCGCGTTGGTGATGATGCAGTCGAGCGTCTCGCTGTCGGGCATCCCCGTCGCCTGACCCATTCCCTCGCGGATCGTCTTGCCTAAGGGACGGGGAAGAGAGGACAAAAAAGGGGGGTCGGTCAGGTTTTGAGCTCAGCGATTGTTACCAGCGCTTGCTTGCTTCTTGCTCACCTCCCCCGAATTTGCACTCGTCGCCATAGACAGTCATGTCCTCCTCAATCTCGATCCAAAGTTCGGTATCCGCCAAACGGAGCCGGTCTCCTTTCGTCGGGCCAAACATGCTCGCATAACTCTCGCGACTCGCCTCGAACGGTTTGATCTGGGTCGGGTCCGAGGTCACGAGCGCGGTGGGCTCGGGAGTGTGGAGGAAGCCGAGATCAATGAGGCGAGAGAGGGTCGAGGCGGTGAGAGAGGGGTCCGAGAGGTGCTTTTCGAGGCTCGAATTGAGCAGGCGGTTGCCACCTTTTTCGGCGCCGCAACAGCGCGAGAACGCCACCAAAAAAGTCAGCATCATCACCCAAGACTCCGACTTGTGCCCACTCGCTTTAGGTGGGAGTGTTACGCACCAGTGACAATCTTCTTTCCGCCGATTTGCACGAGCGTGACAGTCTTGGAGTCGCCCGGTTCGAAGCGGACCGCGGTCCCGGCCGCTATATCGAGGCGCTTGAAAAAGGCCTTTTCGCGGTCAAAGGAAAGGGCGCGGTTCGTCTCGCAGAAATGGAAATGCGAGCCGACCTGCGGAGGAGGACGTGGGCGTCAGTGTGTACGTTTTCGTCTCGTTTTTTCCTCCCGGTGCAAGCTCTGACGTTGGACCAGACAAGAACAAGAACAAGCATGAGCAAAGCATACCTGAATGGGCCGATCTCCAGTGTTGGTCACCTTGAGCCGGACCCTCTCCCTCCCTTCGTTGATCCGGATCGGTTCCTTGCGGACCACGATTGCTCCGGGGATTTCTTCATCTTTGAGCCCATGTGGTTCGTCAGTCCCTTTCGGGAACACTCCCTCGGCAGGGAGGGGCAAGAACGAGCCGTACAAGGCGAGCGAGAGGTCGTCGTTGACCGAGGGCGAGCAGATCGGGTCGTGGACCGTCACGAGAAAGACGCCGTCCGGGAAGGCGCCCTCGACTTGAATTTCGTGCAACAAGAACGGGACTGCCTACAAGGGGAGAAAGTGTCTGCGAGGTCAGCCACAATGTTTTTTTTCTTTCTTGTTTTCGATCGACAGCGCGGAATACGCGGAGCACGCGGTATGACTCACAGGCTGGACGTGGACGCGGCCGAGGATTTTCTTCCCTGCGAGACCGAAAAGGCGTATGATGGCGAGGTGTCAGCACCCAGCAGCTTGCGCCAGTCTTCGGTGGAGCTGTTCGCTTGCTCGTGGGGGAGACCAATGCCCGCGGACGAGGCGGAATCGCTTATCGACCGCCATCGTCACATGCGATAGGCGAGGGGGCGCAATGCGCATACTCCCCAGGGCTCCGTGATGCTCCTCCGCTTCAGGATCGGCCTCCTCGTAGAGCACAGAGCGACATCGGTTCTGTCGACTGCACGGTACTGATAGAGGGCCCCGGACGGCCACACGACTCTGGACGGGGAAGGGACACTTACCGACGGCCATGAGTTCTGCTACGCTATGGTTGCCATCTCGGATGAGCTCGTGCAAGACGTTGGCGATGAGAGCGGTCGCCTCGGCCTCGTTGAGGCGGACACCGCGAGCGAGGCGCTTCTGGGCGAGCGAACCTGCGACGTGGAGGGTGTGGAGCTTGTCGAGCTCACGCGGGAGGAGGTCGAACCCCATTGCGCGTGTTCGATAAGGTTCTGCGTGCGAGTGAAGGCTATGCGAGAGAACAGAGAAGGCCAACCCTCTGCAGCGAGGATCTCGGCCGGATCAACGGCCTGGCTCGCTCAACTTTGAACCAGCACGCTTCCGTGGTGCGACCCTAGCATAGGCAGGAAGAGGACAGCGTCAAGGATGGCTACGCCCGCTGCACCGCCAGCCAACTTTGACGACTCCGACCCCGCCTCCGCTTCCTCATCTTCATCGCCGAACAGCGAACCAACACTCCCAGCGACCGTCTTTGACCCAGACACGCTAGTCAAGCGAGGCTGGTGCACTGTGGCAAACGACAAGAATCGCGCTGCAAACCCGCACAAGCTCTACTACGGTCAGCACCCCTGCTGCTCCCCAGCTTCGGCCATCGCGACTCACGCGATTCTGGACTCGGTGGACCGATGCAGAACTGCATGGAGAAGATGAACCGACGAGCAAACGTCTGGTTTTTACCATGGGGCTCAACAACTCGTCCTTTGTATGCCTCACCTTCGCCTCCTCTCTTGCGAGAAGGTTACGTCCGGGGTTACGAGTGTCGAAACTGATCCCCAAGCCAACTCAGGCTTGGTACGAGCAAGTCGACTACTTTGCACGCCTACCGGGGTACGCCGTCCTCGTCTTCGACAACCGAGGAGTCGGGTGGAGCGACTCGCCCGGCTGGTCCTACACGACGCGCGAGATGGCACTCGACGTTGTCGAACTGCTCGACTTTCTCGGGTGGACCCAGGACCGGAGCTTGAACGTCGTCGGAGTCAGTATGGGAGGCATGATTGCCCAGCAGCTCGTGAGCTTCCGTCCCACTCCTCCAGCTCGTCATTTCCTTTCGTCGCAACTTTGGAAAAATGCCACTCATCCGACTAACGAACCCCTCGAACCCCGATTTCCACCTACAGGCGCTCCTCATCCCCGAGCGAATCCGTACCCTTCTCCTCACCTCGACTCGTTCCGGTTCCAAGACCGACGTGCCGTCTTATGCAGCTCTCAGTATGTTTGCGCGGCTCACGAGCGGGACGGTCCGCTCTCCCGAGAAGCAGATCCGGCTCGTGGTCAACACAATGTACCCTCCAGCGTACCTCGATGAGGTCGTCCAGGCCGAAGGAGAGTGGAAGGGAAAGACGCAGCGAGAACGGATAGAGGCGGTGAGTCACCGGTCGCTCTTTTCTTCATCCATGCGCCAAGAGTTTCCAAGCCAGCAACTCATGGTTGACGCGTTTTCCCACGCACTAATCGGACATAGGGATTCCTGCACCGCTACCATATCGGACGGAGACAATCTTTTGCCGGTCGAGTCGGTCAACTCGCCGCCGCCCTGTCAGTCCTCCGTCTTGTCTCTACACCAGGAATGCGAGTTTGACTAACGTCATAAGATCCCGCACCTAGGCGTCACCAACTCACAGCTGAAGAGGCGAGGCAGATCTCGTCCACTATCCCGAGGATCGCCATCATCCATGGTACCGATGACAAACTCTTGCACGTCGACCGCGGTCGTGATTTGCACGCCGAACTCCCGGTGAGTCTCGACGCCTCTTTTGACTCTCTCTTTATCTGCGAGAAAGCAAGCAAGCGAGCGCATCTCTTCGTTGTGCCGTCCACAGCTCACTTTCCCCCCGTTTCATGTCCACAGGGTTCGACCCTCAAGATTGTCGAGAATGCCGGACACGCTCTACCGAGTCAGATCCGGGACGAGTACCACGATTGGATCAGGGAAAACGTTGAAGCCACTACATAGAAGCTCTTGCAGCCCTTCTTCGCTCGAGGAGACGTCGACCTAACTTGTCTTCTGAGCTCGATACTTTCCCTTTGTTGACTTCCCTCTTCCGCACGCTTTTAGACTAGGCAGCACTGTAGATAGCGGACAGGTTGCGCTGAACATTGTGAATCCGAAAGTGTCTGCAAGTCTTCCTGTTGCAAAGCATTTGCAAGTGGGGCGGCAAAGTCGAGAGTCGGTCTCTCTCTCCAGTCGACGACCCAGCCAGCGGTGAACAGCTCAGACAAGGGTGACAAGCTCTCACCGACGTGCAGCTCGTCTCCTCCTTGCAACGGCAACCATCTGCGTCTCCTCCAACGTCCCCGCCGTTTCTCTCTCCAACATTCCGATAAGCTCCCACGCCGACTCTCCGGTCACCTCGTCCACCATGACCTTTGCTCTCACGGACCAGCAAAAGTCACAGGCAAGTCCGCTCCCGGTCGGGTCTACCTGGTACGTATGCCCGCGAGAAAACCAGCGTTGACGCATCTTTCGACAACAGTTTGAAGCCGACGGGTACCTCGTTATCCCCGGCTTCTTCACGCAGCAACGGGCAGACAGGCTACTTGCAAAGAGTCGACAACTCCTCAAAGATTTTGACGTCGTAAGTTGCCCTTCTCTCCGTGGGACTTTCTCCTTCAGCCAGCGCTCATTCATGCTCTTTTGTTGCAATTCCGCCCGCGCCGCCCAGTCTTCCCATCCTATGACTCAATTCGTCGGGACTTCAGACCCTGCTAGCAAGAAACACGTTGGCGACGATTACTTTCTCGATTCGGGAGACAAGATTCGGTTCTTTTTCGAGCCGGCTGCGTTCGACACGGACGGCAAACTGAATCGACCGAAGGAACTCGCCATTAACAAGGTGAGCCCGATGCGGCCTTGTCGAGCAGGACGCCGTGATTGTAAACTGACTACGACGACGGCATGTGATGTCGTCTCCCAGATCGGGCATGCCCTGTAGGTTCCTTCCGACGCCAGGCTGAGGCCTCCGCTGTACCGAGACCTCCTACCCAAGAACTGACCCCGCCCCTTCCCCAGCGCCATGCTTGATCCCGACTTCCGCGCTTTCAGCTTCTCCGACGACGTCAAAGCGCTCGTCCGCGACCTCGGCTTCCACACCGATCCGCGCGTCGTCCAATCCATGGTCATCTGCAAGAACCCGGTCGTCGGTGGCGCGGTCAACGTCCACGACGATCAGACTTTCCTCACGACTGAACCGAGCACCGCGATGGGCCTATGGTTTGCGCTCGAAGACGCGACGGCCGACAATGGCTGCCTGTCTTTTGTGCCGGGCAGCCACAAGACGAATCGGTTGACCAAGCGGCTCGTTCGCGTTCCGGGTGGCGGCACTGATATCGTGCGGGTACCGGGTACCGAGGATGTAGTCGAGGTCGACTGGGAAGCTCCCGAGGTCGAGTGGGTCGCCGCGCCCTGCGCCGCCGGCGACCTCGTTCTCATCCACGGCGCCGTCATCCATCGCTCGGAGCGCAATCTTTCGGACAAGAGTCGCTTCATCTACACAGTGAGCGGTCCGGATCCGCGCGAGAGAGAGAGACGACGTCCGCCAGCCCTCGCTGATTTCCTTTTCATTTTGTTCTCGTGCAGTTTCACTGCATCGAAGGGTCGGCGACTTGGTTGGAAGACAACTGGTGGGACTTTGCCTTTTCACTCCGGTGCTACCTACTGCCTACGCACTAACCAAAGGTGGGCTCTTTTGACCATGAGGGCAATAGGCTTCAACCAACGAAAGAAATGCCGTTCCCGGCCTTATTCTCGACTCCGGCGACGCCAGAATCAGTCGCTCCGAATGCATAGCCGTAGTATTTGTTTATACGCAACATAGCATGGATTCATCACCAAAAAGTAAGAGGGTGGATGTAATCGCGAGTTCTCATCTCCTGCCTCTTTCGAGGCAGCGCTTTTCTGTTACGTACAGGCTGCCGAACCGCCTCGATCCGACCGCTCTTTGTCAGCGTCTACAATCGAAAACGCATGCTATATCGCTCCCATCGCTGGCACCGTTCGCTTGCACTCCGCCCCACACGCCACGCTGCGCAAACACCGGTCGTGATGGCGTGCTCCAATCGATCTCCAGCTGGTTGTCCGATACGGATTGCGCCATCTGATTATCACATGTGCTTGGCGGTGTACGGCTGAGCAGTCGCTCACTGGCGCAGTCTGGCGTGATGAGCTGCGCCTGGAAGGATCGCTGACCGCGGCAAAGTCGCTCCGCTTCAAGGTGCTGGTTACGCTGCTCGGAAAAGGCTGGACTGAGTCTCTTCAAGCATGACGAAAGACGCTTCGCGGGTAATCTCGGTGGTTATCGTTGGCGCCGGCATCTGTACGCGCCTTGACATTTGAGGCGGTCGGGTTTCGTGACACTTCGCTGACCTCTGAACACTTACGGCAGCCGGGATTGCGCAAGCAGTTCGACTGCAGGAAGCGCTCGGTGATAACGTCGATTTCAAGATCTATGACCGTTCTTACGATGTGGGCGGCGTCTGGCGCGATTCGACCTGGCCAGGTGCAGGGTGTGTACCTCGCGCAAAAGAGCCGCCTCGGGGCAACCTCGGCAGACTGGGAAACAAGATTGGCCGCTTAGTCCTGATCCTCTATGCCTTGCCCGCGCAGAGTCGACGTCCCGATCCATCTCTACTCGCTGTACTCGCATCCGAACCCCGACTTTTCGCAAAAGTGGGCCTCGCGAGACGAAGTCCTCGCCTACTGGGTACGAGGGTGCTTCGCGACTTTTGAGGCGAGATGCGCAACTCCCTGACCCGACTTGGCGTGTATGCTCGTGAGCAGAAACGCATCGCGGCCCGACACCGCCTGCACGACAAGTTTGTCTTTCGCAGCGAATTCGTCTTCTCGCACTGGGAAAACACGATGCAGCAGCACACAATTGAGTTCCGCAACACTCAGACCAAGGAGACTTTCTCGGTGGTCGCAGATGTCCTCATTTCGGCGACGGGCGCGCTCAACTTGCCAAAGATTCCGAAATTGCCCGGCCGCGATACCTTCAAAGGCCTGCAGTGGCACTCGTCGCAGTGGCGAGATGACGTAGACTTGCGCGGGAAAAAGGTCGCGGTCGTCGGCAACGGTTCCTCCGGAATCCAGATCATTCCCAACATCGTCGAGATCGAGGGTCTCGAATTGATCAACTTGTCGGTTTTTTTTTGCTGTTCTTGCTCCTCCTTCCGTACCAGTACTCATCTTCAAATTTGGCGCAGTATCCGCTCGCCGGGCTTCTTCCGCCCGAAGGAGAACTTCAATTACAGCGGCCTCACCAAATCCGTTTTCCGCCATGTCCCCTTCGCGCTCCGACTCTATCGCTGGTCGACGTTCCAGGAGTAGTAAGTTTTTCTCATCCCTTGCCGACGGAAAGTGCGTGCTGACGTGCAAGTCCGCTTCAGCGATTGGGGACTTGTCCTCCAGGGCACCGGCAAAGAAGGTAGTCAACTCCGCGAGCAGCGCACTAAGGTACGCCGATATCTCCGCCCTCACACGAGCCGTACTTATATGCACTTCGTCATGTGACAGGAACTTGTCCAGTACATGAAGGAGCAGCTGCCGGAAGAATACTGGGACGAGCTCATCGCCGAATACCGTAAGCGCACCACTCTCTCAGCCTGCGCGACCATGTGCCACAGGCTAAGTCGAGACCCATTGCAACAGCTCTCGACTGCAAGCGTGTCGGATACGACGCTGGCTGGCTTGCATCCTTCCGCCGATCCAATGTCGAGCTTGTGTCTTCTGCAATCACTGCGGTCACTGAGAACGGGATCGAAACCGAAAACGGGAAATTGTACGACGTCGACATCATCATCTGGGCGACCGGATTCCACGTCACAGACACCGGCGTCGGCCTGAGTCACGGGGTCTACGGCGAAGATGGCATCGAACTGAGCGAGAAATACAAGGCGCGCGGCGGGGCGTACGGCTTTCTGGGCGTCGGGCTTCCCGAGGTGAGTTTACTCGGTTGTCCAGCGGACCAAATCAAGGAGCTCACAATCGCGGCGCTCGCCTACAGGTGCCAAACTACTTTGCCGTACTCGGGCCGAATTCAATCGCGTGCGTCCGGAAACGCACGAAAAGGCTGTATCAGTCCTTGGCTGATCCTCCGGAATCCCTTGCAGGATGAGCTGGGGCTATACTATCGGTAACAATGTAAGACGCACTCCTATCTCGAGCGGTCCCGTCGCATGCGCGAAGCTGAACAACCTCCCTCTGCAGACCGAATTCATCGCTCGTCTCATTCGCGGAATCTACGACAACCGGCTCTCTTCAATCGTCGCTAAACCGTCAGCGATCGAAGATTTCAATACCTACGTCCAATCGCGAGTCTCGAACAGTATCTGGTATTCGCCCGAATGCGGCGACAGCTGGTACAAGGATCCCGCGTCTGCGAAAGTCACGGTTCCCGCACCGTGGGGAGCGAGTAAGCAAACTCTTCCTCTTCCCAGGCGGCGTCATCAGATGGACCTCACCCCTAAACTTCTCCGCAGCCGAGCTGTGGGCGCAGACCCGCAAAATCCGATGGGAAGACTGGAGCTGCCGCCGTCGAGACGAGAACGGTGACGCTCTCATCGTCGATATCCGGACTCCGTGGAACTGGACGCCGTTCGGCGTATTGATGGATTGGGCGGCCGAGTGGCAGAGGCAGAGCTTCGAGCAGGCCATGGTCAAGAAGTAGACTCGGGTTCTCATTGTATGGGATTTTTTGTTTTGGTTCTCATCGTGCACCTGTTTTTTTTTTTTTTCCTGAGCCGGCATCTGCCGGAGAGCAGTCGCTGTGTTTGCTCGTAAAGGTATGCCTGGTGTCTCTTTTGTGCATCCCCAATTGACACATACTTTGCGAGACGCGTGATTTTCGAGTTGTCCAGCGGTCCTTTCCTTTCCGCCTCTCCACTCAGTACTCATCGCCGCCTGCATGACACCATGCGCAGTAGACGCTTCCATGGCGCCCTCGACCGAGAACGTATCTCCCCCACTCGCCTTCGCCAATCGGTCGCTGATTTGCCATGCTGCCGCCGGGCACGCCATCCGCTGCCGAATTGTTGGACATCGCCGCTCGCTTGCGAGCAACGCTCAAGCTCTGGGGACCTTGGCGCCCCACAGACTGCGTGCTAGGTAGATCTTAGCAGCTGTGCGCCCTGCTCCAGCCCGAACATGCCTACGGGTGATCGAACAGTTGGCGCCATCTCAAGCAAATCTTTGCGAAGAGGCGCCTGCTGTTGCTCCTTGCAGGCGTAATTGGTCGACACAGCTCACTCCCTCAAGCTGCTCTTACTCTCCCACGATATTGACTCATCCAAAATGTCCGACGGCCTCCGATCAACTTCCTCGTTCGACGAAAAGGAAGCTTCCCTCGTCGAGGCTCAAGCCACGCCGGCCACGCCCGAGAAAATCGTCTGGTACCGTTCGACCTGGTATGCGTCAATCATTCTCGGGCTGTGCAACTTTGCCGCGCCCGGCATTTGGGGCGCGATGAACTCGCTCGGTGCCGGCGGGCAGGCGACGCCTTTCCTCGTCAACGGTTTGTTCGAGTTTTCTTTTGGTCGTGTCCGGTTGCGATGGTGGAGCTAAGATCCGACTTCGGTTCCTACAGCTTCGAACGCGCTAACGTTCGGCCTGATGGTCATCACGGCTTTCTTGACATCGACAATCACGCGCTACATCGGGGTCCGGTGGACCCTTTTCTTCGGCGGCGCGGGTTACGCTCCTTACGCTGCGTGAGTGCCTCCTTCAGCTGCAACACACCTTTCTCAGTACTGACAACGAAAAGGCTACAGGGGACTTTGTGCGTTCTCATCGCGCTTCGACACCTCGGAGCACAGACTGACAGCCCTGTTTTCCTTGTCCTGCCTTCGTCCGACCCTCAGACTGCAACAACAGATGGTCGAACGAGTGGTTCTTACTTCTCGGCGCTGCCCTTTGCGGCATCTCGGCTGGAACCTTCTGGTGCGCAGTTTTCACACTGTGAGGCGAACGCGTGCAAGCTGACCACTCGGCGCCTTCGAAAAGGGGGATCGAAGCAGCCGTCGCGATGAGCTACCCGGAGCCCAAGAACGCCGGCAAGTTCCTGGGCGTGTGGCTCAGCTTCCGAGTGGCCGGACAGGTGAGGATCCTCCTCCAAAAGACGTGCGTCCGATTCTGAGCTAATCGAGCGCGCGAATCTATCAGATCCTCGGCGGCGCTATCAACCTCGGACTCTCTGCCGATCGTTCGACGGCAGGCACGGTCGACCCGAAGGTTTACCTGGTCTTCATCGCCATCCAGGCGGCTGGTCCATTCGTCGCATTCCTCCTCCCGCCACCGGAACGAGTGCAGCGCCAGGACGGCATTCCAGTCCGTCTCTTCGTTGACACGCCGATCCTTGTCGAGTTGCGCGAGACCGCCAAGCTCTTCTTCACTGGCCGCGTGAGTCAACTCTTTCGACAGTATCGCCACACGGAGCCGGAGAATCGTGCTGATCAAACGCGTCCCGCTTCCGAACAGTTCCTCCTCATCGTCCCGCTCATCACGCAAGCCGTTTTCTCCGAGTCGTTCAACAGCACCTTCCTTACCCTGCACTTCTCGGTCCGCGCGCGCGCCCTCGGATCTTTTCTCTCCGCCGTCGTCTGCATTATCGCCGGCAATCTCTTTGGCCTTTTGCTCGACGCCAAGCGCTGGAACCTCAAGACGCGCGCCCGTTACGCCTTCCTTGTCGCTGTCGTCGTTCTACAAGGCGCGTGGTGGACGTGGTCGGTCATCATCAACGAGCACTACCGCAAGCTCGGGCCGATGGCGTCCATTTACGACTGGAAAGACGCCGGCTTCGGCAAGGGTTTCGGTTCCTACCTTGCCATCGCTGCCGGCTTCCAGCTCAACTACATGTTCCTGTATTTCGTTTGCGGCACCCTCGTCACCAAACCGGCCGACGTGATCCGCATCGGCGGCCTGCTCCGCGCCACGGAATCTGCCGTGGGTCTTTCTCGCTTGTATGCGGCTCCGCAGGCCAAGTCGGATGCTCAGCTTAACCCTCTCTTTCCCGCAGGCCCAAGCTGTCTCTTACGGCCTGAACTCGCTCGAATCGTTCGAGGGCGTCGGCGCCTCGGCGCTCAACTTTGGCTTGTGGGGTGTCGCCCTCATCCCGGCCTGGCTCGTGATTCGTCAAATCGGGGTCACGTACTTTGGTCGTGCCGAACGCGACCGCCGCGAGCGTGAGGCCCTCGACCAGGGTGTCCTCTTTGTCGAGGAGGACGAAAACGAAGGGAAAAAATAATTGGGATCGTCGAGCGCATTTTAGATAGATATCAGAGGTCAGAAACGGTAGCGATTCGGTGTGCGTAAATCTATTAGAATCAAAGTCAATATTCTGAAGCGTTCGAAACCGTAGTATCGGGGCATGGCACTTGTGGCCGGCACCCGTCCTTGCTCCATTCGAATGGCGTTCGACGTTACGATGGCTCTTCCCGCGACCAAGCCATGCTTATGGGACAGCAGCATCTTGCACAGCAAGGGGATTTTTCACATCTTTCTGCTACGGACCATCGGCTGGCTGTCGAGCGCCGCTCTCTCCCTGCTCTCGCATCTGCGAAGCGAAACGGAAGTCTCAGCTTTGCACCCCCAAGCCACATATGTACGCAGGGCTCGGCATGCAGGGACATACTGCGGTATCTCGCATGTCACGGGAGGGGATACTCGCACGCCACAGCTTATCGGATCGACGGGTAGAATCTCCTGCGCGACATCCCGGAGCCCGGTGGTGTGCTCGCCCGCAGCCCGGCTTTCACGCTCAGACTCTTGCGCCATCCGGGCTACCAGCTTGTCCGTTACTTGTGCCGAATGCTTGGTCAGATCGCGGCACAAGAGCGTCTCAGGGCTCGGCGCTAGGATCGCGCCATTCCCCGCCCTCGTTCCAATGAATTGGAGATTCGGCTGCCCTTTCTTCAACTGGCTCCGCTCGTCGCCCTTTAGCTATCCACACACAGGCACCGCCATGACTATCTCACTTGACCGCCCGGCCTACCCGCCTTTCGAGCACGTCAAGCCGACGGAAGCCGATCTTCCGTTCATCAAACTCGGCGTGGTGGACCTGTCGCGTTATGTCGAGGGTCCCGAAGGACTCGCCTCTCGGCAGGCACTTGCGGCAGATTTGGAAGACGCGTGAGTCATTTCGTTGTTCGTCTCCAGCTGTGCGTTTCGCCGCACGGCTTCGCCAGCCCAACTTGGCTGACTGACGCTTCTCCTCCCCGCACAGCGTAAGCAAGCAGGGCTTCTTCTTCCTCGAGGGCCACGGCTACCCCAAAGAACAACTCGACTACCTCCAAGCGATCTCTCAGGCGATTCTGGACCTCCCGCTCGACCAAAAGACCGAGTATTCGGCCGGCGCTCAAGTCTCCGAGGACGATGCCGTCGCTGACAGCACGAAGTTTGGCGCTGAGCGCGGAACCGGCTTCAAGGTTCGCGGGTACTGGGGCATGCAGCACGGCGTGCGGGATCAGATCGAACATTACAACTGGGTAGGTCCTTCTTCCTCTTTTTTTTTCCGGACCCGGCGCATTACTCGACGCAATTGCCCGAAGTCAGCCACGGGTCCAAGAAGCAAACGACTGACCGACTACTGCCCGGAACTGTAGCGCAACCTCCTTCATCCGACGATCCGCGAAGGCCAGTCCTACCCGCCTTTGGTCCGGCAACACCTTCCCGAAGTCGTCGACTACATCTCCTACCTCCACTACGACGTGATCCGGAAGCTCTCATCTTTGTTCGACATTATCCTCGAAGTCCCCGAAGGCACCTTCTGGAGCCTCTGCAACGTGACGCCCGATGTTCCGGACGACAGTGCGGGCGGCTTCGCGCGCGCGATGCTCTACAACCCGATGCCGGAAGAGGACGAGAAAAAGACGGCGAATACGTGGCTTCGGGGTCACTCGGACGCGAGTTATTTGACGTTCATCACGAGTCAGCCGATGGCGTCGCTCCAAGTCAGGGATTACAAGGACGGACAGTGGAAATGGGTCGGCTACCGCGAGAATGCGCTGGTCGTCAATGTCGCGGACTGCTTGGAGTTCCTCAGCGGCAGCTACTTCAAGAGTACGATCCACCGCGTCGTGTCGCCTCCGGATGATCAGAAAGGACACCGGCGCCTCGGTTTCAGTGAGTCCCGACACTCCCTTCCCTTGCTGTTGGCAGCTACTACGAGCTGACCAGCGCCCTGCTCAAATCCCAACTCAGTCTACTTTTCCGCGTTCAAGCCACACGTAGTCGTCGATCCGACCGTGCTCAAGTCGCCCAAACTCGACCGACTTGGGATCTCCAAACCGGCTTCGTGGGATCGGATCACGGCGCGCGAGTGGGAGGACCGCAAAGTCAAGACGTTTGGGAAGAAGGTCATCAATGCCAACGAGGGAGACGAACCGATTCCGTTCTATATCAACGGTCGGGCGGCGGAGCGGTGGCACCAGCTCGGCAAGTAGCTCTATCGTCCGAGTATTGAAACGTGATCTGCTACAATTCTGTGAGCCCCGAAATCGTTGATGTTTGTGTAGAGCGGTTGCAGTATGTTGTGCTATATCGATCTCGACGTGCTCTCTGGCTGCGGACTTGGCACTTGAGAAGCCCCACTTCGGCACCGCGGTTGACCTCCCTCGCCAGCTGCTGCACTCCTATACACACATACCGTGACTGAGAAGATGTCTGTGGAGCCACACACGCACTATCCAGGGCGACCACATCCGTGCGATGACCCTCATCCGCACCTCTCGTCGACGCTGATCCGGTTTCGTGACGCCATGAACGACTCGTCCTCTCAGCCATCAACTCTGCGCACTTTCTTCACCGAGGACGATCCCGTCTGCATCGAGCATGGCCCGAGCGACATCGAGGGACTGCCTTTCCTCGGCCGACCATTCCGAGGCGAAGCCGCCATCTTGGAGTATTTCTCGTTGATCGGCACCGTCCTCAAAGGCCGCGGGTCAAACTTTGACGACAACTCGCTCCTCGTCCGCATCACGGAGAAGGATCACGTCCATACGGCGAGAGCAATTTGGACGGGAACCGCGACGTGGTCGGCTCAAGAGACGGGGAAAGAATGGGACGAAGCGGTCGTCTGGGCGTTCGACCTATTGCGCGAAGGCCGCGAGTGGAAGATCCAGAAGTGGGAAGTCTGGGCAGGTGCGTGCCGCGAGATTGCCCTGCCTGCGAGAGCACCGAACCCGATTCCGGGGAGACTGACTGAATGAACTCTTTGCTCTCTCCCGCATGATCCTGCCCGCCACGCAGATCCGCTCAGCGCATACCTGGCGATCAAGTCGTAGCGTCTCGAAAGGCAGTTCAACATTGCAAAACTACCGCCCTTCGCTCTGTCCTGTTCGTGGACAAGAGAGGATCCCGGAGGATTGCTTTAGATCGGGCGTTCCCTCGCAAGGGGCGCCGTGTGGCGTCCCAAATCCCGCCCGTTCCCTTGCCACAGAGCTCGTGCAATTGCCTAGCCTATATCGCGCCGAGAGAGCAATCAATTTACGGCGTGCAGACAGACCAGCGAACCGCGACAAGGCAGCGAGCGAAATCGGTACGCTCGCTGCTTCCGTTCAAGCATCCGCGCTGGGGGAAAGAAGGCAAAGCACCGTTGCGGATCCTCCGGGATTGCCTGTTCTACCCGCTCTCCCAGGCCAGGTCGACACCCGGCCGAATCAGACCTTCCTCTTCTTCCCTCCTCCTCCGCCCGCAATCCCCCCTCTCTTGTTCCCGCCCTCTCCCATCGCATACGCCCCCTTGTTCCCCTTCCTCTGCCTCTTACGCCCACTCATCGTCTTGCGCATGACCTCTTTCGTCTTCTTCTTGGCATACGCTTTCGACTCTTCGTCCTCGAGCAGGTCCTCGACGAACGAACGTTTTTGGATCGTCGGTTGCGACGAGAGAGTGGTCGCACGGGTTGAGGGGGCGATGATGTGTCCGATCTGTACACGAGTACGAGGTTGAGAAAGCGGTCAGCGCTCTTTTTTCCCTCATGTATGGGAAACGAGAGCGGCCCCCCTGCCATATTGACAGCACTTCCCTCCCTCGCTCGCGAAAGAGAAGGGACTCTCCACCAATTCGGACAATGAGTGAGAGAGTAAAACAAGAAAACCCACCTGGAAAAACTCTCCAACCTTGTCCCTTTTCGCGCCGCCCCTCAAAAACTTTTTCGGGTCGAGTTGGTTACTCAACCTGAGCGCGTCAATCTCGCGTTTGATCTCGGGCGTCATCGGCGTTGCCGGCAAATTGAACCACTGCGCGCCGGCCGTATGAGGTTGTTTCTGCTCGTGGACGCGTGGGCGGGTGGCGCAGGTAGGGAGGGCCAGGCAAAAAAAAAAAAAAAAAAGGGTCAGTTCTGGACAGACACACGATCATCTCGGGTGCGCAGCAAATCAGGGGAAGGCATGGATGAGGGGGCATGGCGTGGGATACCAAATCTCGACGTTTAGAAAGGCGGGAGACGCAAGGAACACACGGCTTGGTGGTGAAGGAGGCACAAGCCACAAAAAGGCAACTCACGGCGCGGATTTGTTTCTTGCTCAATCGCGGCAAGGGAGCCATTCCCCATTTGTCCCCCACCACTGATCCCCCCACAATAGTAGAAGGCGTTCCGGTCTCCTTCTCTTTTCCCTTCCCGTTGCCGTTCCCGTTCCCGTTCCCGTTCGGGTGCAACGAAGCAACCGTCACGGCGCCTTGGTCAGCGAGGACAGTCCGTCCGAGGTCCTGCGCCAGCGAAATGCCATTGTTGTACTGCTGGGGTACTTTTGCTGTCCTTGATCGAGAAGACGAAGCGAACGGAGCTGAGCGCGAGAGAGGCGCGGCGAGGGAAGGGGGGAGGGGTCGGGCCGTTGTGGCGGTGGTCGCGGACGATGAGGACGCTTTCGGAGTTGCGCTGCGAAAGGCAGGTACGGGTGTGAGCACGTTTGTCAATCCTTATGAAGAGAGCAGATAGTAAGACTAGCTCGTGCCATCAAGTCAAAGGACTCACGTTCCCTCGTCGTCGTCTCCTGAATCAGCGCCGTCCTCCTCCTCCTCTTCGTCCTCCGAATCTGATTCATCGTCGCTCCCGAAGCGGACCATCTCTTCGTTCCCGGCCAAGTCATCTCCAGTGCGTTTCGCCGCCTCCCAATCGAGTTGTTTTCGAAATTGGAGGTGTTGCCTCGCTGCGAGTTTGGCTTTGAGCAAGAGGGAGCTCAGATTCGGGCGCGTGTCGTCCTCCCCTGAGTCGTCCTCCTCTGAGTCGTTCTCGTCGTCCTCCTCCGAATCGTCGTCCTCGTCCGAGTCTGAAGAGTCTGAAGATGAAGTGGCTTGATCGGAAGCGAGCGTGGTGGTGATGGAACCGCCGGGCGCAGGCGACGACAGCGCGAGTCGAGCGAGTTCACCTCGTGTTACGGCCGGCATCGCTACACAGCTCGTGTGCAGGCGCAAGTGCTCTGCGCGAAAGGCGATGAGCAAGCGACTGATGAGCTCGAGGCGGTGAAGGTCGGGTAATTGTAGAATTGTAATGAGCGGATTACAGATGGGTTCATTACAAGTTGCGGGGTCGAGCTCGCCTCCACTCTGACTCTTTGCGACTTGCACTTGCTTTGCAGAGCACTACAGGCGAAGGAAAGGCAGGGATGGGCAAGCCAAAGAGCGTCGGCGCCCGCAAGGCGACCCAGTACCGCGCAAAGGCGATCGCGCCCGAGCAGCAGTTTGACCGCTCGCAGTCGCGGTTCAACTCGAGTCGCCTAGACTCGTACGAGGACACGTTCGGCTCGGGAGATGAGGACCAGTTCCACCTCAACAGGGACAAGATGCTCCTTGAGGATGACGGCGCTCGCGGCGGTCGAGGAGGAGACGACCTCGACGAACCCGACACCATCTACGACCTCGACTTGCCGTCCTCGGCTTCGGAAGACGAGCAGGACGACGACGACGAAGAAGAAGAAGCAACGACGACACGCGTGCCGAGACACTTGAGAGAGTACAAGAGGAGCAACAAGAAGGACGAGAATCTCGGCAGGTTCGGGCACGAGTACGACCCGAAGCAGGACATTGTCTTCCCTTCTTCTTCCGACGACGACGACGACGACGAGGACGACGCGACCAAGTCGGCGGTCGATGCGATCCAACTCGCCGCCGCCGCCGACTCGTCAGACGACGACGCCCGACCGAGCAAGAAGAAGAAGCGCGGTGACGATTCGGATGCGGACTCGGACCTCGAACAAGACCACGAGCGGTGGGCCGCCGGACACTATCACGTCTCTCGTCGCGCGCCGGGCGAAGCCGATTCCGAAGATGAAGAGGCGCTCGAGTTGGAGGAGCAAGAGGCGCGCAGGTTGCAGAAAAAGATGAAGGACCGGCTCGACGGCCTTGACGACTTTGCGCTCGCGGATGACGAACAGCAAGCCGGACCTGGGTTCGACACGTCAAAGCCGCAGGACCGGTTGAGACTCGATGATGATGATGACGAGGGGGCCGCCGGTCCCGCTGCTGCTTCCTCCTCGATGACCGGGACCGCCGTCGCCGACCTTTCGGAGGAGGCTGCGATCGCTCTCCTCCTCCGCACCCAACCCGAAACCCTCGCCCTCGTCGACAACTTTCTCCTAACCGCCTCGAAACTGTCCCAAGTCTCTCGAGACCTGCAAGTCGTCCGCGCCTCGCGCGACGAGCAAGGGAACGAACACCCCGCCCTCGCCATCATGGAACTCGAACACCAAGCCCTGACGACCTATTTGCCGACGCTCGCGTTCTACTTTTCCCTCTTGTTGCAACCGACAGCGCCCGAGCAAGAGTTGGTCGACAAGGTCTTGGCGAGGTTGAGTAGTCTGCGAGGGGCACTCGCGACCATGGAGGAGCTAGACCTTACGAGTGCGACCTACGGGGCTGCTCAAGACGACGAAGACGACGAAGACGATGAGGACGAAGAGGATGAGGACAGCCAAGGTGCCGATCTCGCGCTGTCGAAATCGCGCCGCCTCGTCCCGCCCGAAGAGATGTTCAACCTCGCCGACTCGGACGCTTCCACCGACCCCTCCGACGACGACGAGGAGATGGATGAGATTACCGATTCCATGTTGGTCGGCATCGACGACGACGAACTCGAAGAGTTGATGGCCGAGTTGGGACCGGGAGACGGTGCCGATGTCTTGATGGAGAAGGTGAGGGCGAAGCAACGCGACAAGGGCATCGAAGTGGCAGAAGAGGACGACGAGGAGGAGGAGGCGCCTGTTGCGGCCAAGAAGGGCACGAGCCGGAAGCCGCCTGCCATTCCGACTCTGCCGACTCTGGCGCCCATGTCCAAGTCGAACCCCAAAACCGCCCGTGCCGCCGGCGGAAACTCGACTTCCGCCGCCGCCGATCTGCTCGATCCCCTCTCACTTTCCAACACCGACCGCGCCGACAAGGCCTCGAAGCGGCACACGCTCCGGTTCCACGCCGCCCAAGTCGAGCAGAAAGCTTCGAAGCGGGACGCGCGCCGGCGCGGACTCGAAGGCGACGATGACGTGCCGCGGCGGAGTAAAGAGCAGGCGAGGCGGGAGGTGCTCAAACGGCAGCAGCATGGAGCGGCCAAGGATGCGGAAGCGCGGGCGAGGCTCGATGGGGATGACTTTGGAGAGGACGACGAGCGGGACGCGCGGGCTGTGCGGGGAGAGGCAGGAGCAGCCGGCGACCAGAATGACGACGGCGATGGCGACGACGGTTACTATGATTTGGTCGCCGCCGAGAAGTCCGAGGGTCGGCAGGCCAAAAAGGCGCGCTACGACGAGGCACGAGCGGCAGAACGGTGCGCTTTCTCTTCCTCCTTGGTCTCGACACGTCGGGTCGCAGTCCCTGCCCCGCCAGAAGAGAGTCCGATTGCTGATGATACGAACCCGTCAATGTGCAACAGAGAGGAGATCTTGTCCCTCGCCGAATCGGCCGTCGACGGACCGCGCGCTGCGACGCGCAAGATTCTCTCGAACCGTGGCCTGACGCCGAAGCGCAACAAGCTGAACCGGAACGCCCGCGTCAAGAAGCGCCACCAATACGACCAGAAGCAGAAGAAGCTTCGCAGCATGCAGGCTACGTACAGCGGCGGGGAGGCCAGGACGGGATACGAGGGCGAGAGGACCGGTATCTCGAAGCAGAACGTGCGCAGTCGCACCTTGGGCTGAAGCATGCAGTGCCCCCTATTGGGGACGACGATGTGTCGGCGGAAGGTTCCTACCCCCCTTTCCTCTTGCAACGCGCTCATTCGAAGCAGCATGTGTTGTGTGTGCGTTCGACTTTTGTCACCTAGCCTGGTGGAGGGAAAGCACTCGGAGTATGAATTGCAGCAGCTCATACCGCTTCTCAACGGAACGGGATCAGGTGAAGAACTCGAACGGCTTTGCCCACCCTTCTTCAGCGAGCAAGTCGCTGCCCCTGCCGTCGCAAGTCGAGACGGGACAGGTCGTCCAATTCTCCTCGACGCCCGTCTCGTCCGCTCGCGACTTGCCCTTGCCTTTAGCACCCTTGGATTTGGCGGAACCGAAACCGTTCGCGCGAATGCTGGTGGTGCCGCCGTCGTCCGCCCGTCGTCGCTTGGCGGCAGGAGGCTGGCGCGCAGAGCCGCCATGGTTCGTGTGTCCGTCATCGCCGTCGTCGTCATCGTCATCGTGGCTGCTCGAGAGGTAGAATTCGGAACTGTTTGATTGAGCGCCGGCTTCGAGGTCCCACGCGACAGATCTCTTCCCCTTGCCCTTGCCCTTGGACGCGTTCGACGCCGAGGTTCCGTTTATTCGACTCGCTGACGCCGCCGCCGAAGAAGGAACCCCCGTCGAGTCGTCAAGGACCCATCCGCCCTTTTCCTGCGCCCGAATCGCTCGACATCGCTCCTTTGCCTCTTCGAGACACTTGGCACAAACCGCGTGCCCGCACCGGAGCGCAAAGACCTTCTTGTTGCCGGTCCCGCTCAACAAGAGCGTCTCGAGGCAGGACGCGCAGACCGGTTCGAGCTCCTCGGTCGGTTTACCGGCGGCGGTCGTTCTCGATCGACTTTTCTTGGTCGACGAAGCGGCCACAGGAGGAGGAGGAGGAGGAGGCGCGCCGTCCGGATCGCGCGGCTCGACAATGTCGCGCGAAAAGCCGCGCTCGACCGGACCGGGGTGACTCATCCGGACGCCGTACTTTTTACTCGCCGCCTTGACCTTGGCTGCACCTCCCCAACCGCCTGCTGCTCCTGCCGGTCCTCCTCCGTACGGTCCTCCTCCATATGCGTGCCCGTAGATGCCGCTCATTGAGCCTGCACCCCCGTGGACGGCCGGGCCACCAGACCAGTAGGCCCCACCGAGGAGGTGGTTGAGGTAGCTGCGACCGCCGAGATCTGAGATCATGCTCGACATGTAATGATGAAAAGTCTCGGCCCCGTTCCCTCTTCCAAACACGCCGCCGAACCCGCGTCCTCCTCCACCGCCGCCGCGGCGAGCCGCTCCTGCCGCCGCCGATCGTTGCGCCGTCTCGTAATCGTCGTACCCCAATTCGGCAGCTTCAGCGTCCGCGAGCGCTCGCGCAAAAGTCGCGTCGGCATCTTCTTCGGCGGCGCTGCCTGCTGCTGCCCGCGATGGCGCTGTGGCCCGCGCACCGCTCGGGGCTCCCGGACTCGTACGCGCGCGGGTCGATCTCCGCGGCTGCGATCGACCCATCGTCGAGCCATTTGAAGAGGTCGCCGTCGCGCCGGGAGGGACGATATAAGGAGGAGGCGAACCGACCGGCAGACCGTACCGTGAGAGGCGACTTGGTTCCGCGACGGGTGGCTGGGAAGCCGGGCGTTCACTGACAACCTCAATGTCTGAATCCGAACTGAGTTCCGCCACTGCGGCTGTGCGACGACGAGTGCGCACCCCAGAGGCAACACCGGAAGATGCGGTAGCGCGAGGTTGACTCGGTCCGGCGAGGGGAGCATAGTCCGAGTCGGCGGTGTCATCGTCGTCGTCGTCGGACGAAAGAAAGAGTGCTCGCGGAGTCGCAGTCGAGGTCGAAGGACCCGCTTGTTGTCGTCGCCGCCGAGTTTGTTGCTGGCGAGCGGAGGAAGTACTTGCCTCCGCTGCCGAGTCCAAAGATGATCCCGGCAGCAAGAGTCGGGATGCTCGTGCGGCGGGGACGAGTTCGCGACGGCCCGGAGGCGGAGACGACGAAGTCAAGTCGATGACTCTTCTGTCATGGCGAGCGGGCGGCGGCGGCGCCGCCGCCACGCTCGACCGCGACTGCCTGTTTTCCGCTCCGGTTCTCGTTTCGAGCGGTACGATACTGAAGGGGTAATCATCGCCTTGGTCCCCTTGCTGTCGTCGGGGTGGTACCAAAAGAGCAGGGGATCTGCTCCTTCCGACGGCTCCTCGAGGTGGACTCGCTCGCCTCGTCGAGGTCGGAGCGGCGACTGCGTCTTCTTGGTCTGCAGATGGGCGGACGGCTGCATGTTGGGAAGAGGACGCAGTGACGGATGACTGCGACGGTCCGGCGACGGAGGATTGCGGAGTAGACGACGAAGGATCGAGGGTGCTCGCTGCAGGCTGGGCTGGAGCAGCATCTGGCGGGGGAGGTACTGGTGGAGGCTGCATGAGACTTGCGCCGACGGGAGTCGGTCGAGCCGTCGCGGCTGCTGCTGCTAATGGGTGCCAAGGGTGAGGCTGGTCGGTCGAGCCGCTAGTGTTGGTGCTGGAAATGGGAGAGACGAGTTTAGGACGCGAAGAAGAGGAAGGAGTTGGTGGATCGGTCGACTGTCGAGTGAGCATGCCTCGCCTGAGGTACCGGGTGTCGGACCGCGTGCGTGCACTCGACGAGCAAGCTGACTGTCTGCAGGAGGTCTGTCAGCAGCCGCTTAGCACACGAAACGAGTGCGGGTGTGCGCGCCACCTCTTCGCCGGAGAGGTGGAGCCGGGCCCCTCATTGCATGCCAGCTGGATGAACTCGTATTTTTCGGGGCTAGCGTACCTTTGTCTTTGTCACGGGCTAGGCGTCGGACAACAGAGCGAGGCGGGTAGCGAGGCGAGACGAGACGTGATGATGAAGTAATGCGGGCAACGACTTTCTCTCGGGCACCAAGAGCGCTCGCGAGGCCTGGCCCAGAGATAGGTAGCGCAGAGGTCGAGCAGTCTTTGTTAGCCTTCGCTCTTCTCCGAAGACTGTATTCTGTGAGAGGAGGGTGACAACGGGCGGCTCGCTCGCCTCGCTTGTCGCTGCGGGACATCGTCTCAACTTGCTGCAGATACGGACGAGTAAGAAGGTATCTAGGAATGCAATGCATGCAACGAGCTCGTACACCAGAGAAAGAAAACAGAATGCAAAGACTCTAAAAAGGGAAGAAGGAGAGGCGCATGCGCCGACGCACGCCTGCGTCTAGTGGGCGACCTGCTGCTGCCGTTGCTGGAACACGGCATAGACGAGTACGTAACCTTCAAACTCGTACAAGATGCGGTCGACGCGTTCGTACTTTTCGAGCAACTCGGGGTTGAGCAGTTGCCGCATCCCTTCGTGCACTTTGGCCCGGTCGTTACCCGTCGTCGTCTCGTCGTCGTCCGAGACAAACAGCGTCAAGGTGAGTTTCGCCGGTTCAAAGATCCGGAGTACTTTTTCGACCAGCTCCTGCAGCGACTCGGTCGAGCGCTTGATCCCTTCGGCCGTGTCGAGTCCCGCCACGACGCCCTCGTCGTCGTCGTCGCCACCGTTCGCCCGCGTTTGCCCCGACAACGACTGAGGGTGATGACTCGCCCCTCCAAAGTCAAAGTTGCACTCGAAAGAAGCGTACGAGTACGCCTCCTCGGGCGTGACATGCACAGTCGCGTACCGGTCCCCCCTCACCGCGTTCTGACTGAACCCGCACGGCGCAAACAAGAACGAGTCGATCGTCGCTCCGGGCAAGATGGCCGTCAGCCCGAGGTCGTCCGACAACCGACTTCCGAGCGCGTGCGCGTCGCCGTCGACCACGAGCGGGTCCGAAGGGCACAAGGGGGACGTGTATGGGACGGGGAGGTCCGGAGTCGAAGACGGGTGGTAGAACTTGCGGCACGCGTTCGTAGACAGTTGCGTCATCAGGATCTCGAGTGTCTGGTCCGGTCGACCACCGGCGGAACTCCTCGGTCGGAACGAGCCCGGCACGGACGATGGCGGCAACGGTGCGTGCCTTCGAGTCGGCGACCGCGGGTTGGCAGCAGCCGAAGAAGAAGGAGGCAATGCGGAAGGGGTCGTGGTCAGAGAGGCGGACAGCGCCGAAAGGGACGTGTCGGGCTTGGACGGCGGCAGCGCGACGGACGACTCGAGCGCGTGCGGGAGGAGGACATCGTCCCGTGGCGGAGTGAGGTACAGCAACCAGTGGTCGCCATTCATACGTCCGACCGTGTACGCCGAGCTGTTTTCTGTTCAGTTTGCGCGCCGATCCGAGCGGTCAGTACAACGACAGATCGGGAAAACCCTGCAATCGCCCCGCCCCGCCCGGCCCGTTCCGTACTCGCCGACGCCGAGACAACGTAACGTACCAAACAGCTTGTCGAGGAACGCCATCTCTGCATTCCAGTCCTTGTGCGGTCCGCGTTGACGGTCCGGGAACATGAACGTCTTTCGCGAGTAGAAGCACCTCCAGACGCCCTTGAAGCCGCACGTCTCGGACGCGATCCGGAGCAGCGTCGGGATCCCGAGCAAGAGAGTCGTCGTGCCGCAGGTCTTGAGGATCAATTTGTGCGGCCAGACAAACATGGACGACTCGCTGCGGGGGGGATACGCGAAAGGAGGGTCAGCTGTGGAGGCCGCTTGCATCGCAAGAAGCCCAGCGCAGGGAAGGGGGAGGACCAGCTCGTCTGCGTGCAAAGTCACGGAGAGACGGCACACACACCTGAGCAAGTACGCGTCGACTTCCTCTCCCTCGATCACGCTGAGGACCTTGCACTGCACCTCGTCGAGCATGTTGTCCCACACCGACTTTTCGACCTGCCTCAACCCGGTCCATCGGTCCTTGCTGGCATTCGACGCCGAAGAAGCGGCGGCGGCGGCGGCGGCGCGGCCACCATGGATGGGGAGTTGGCGCGCGACGACGTCCTCCTCGGAGGGGGCGAACCAAATCTCGAGGAGTTTCTCCGGACCTGTGAGTTTCGAGAAGCGAGTCGAGGTCCGAGTCAGCCGGCGGGTCTTTACCTTTGCAGGTTTAGCCGTGAAACTAGGAACGTAGAGAGGCTTTGCAAGACGACTTGCCTTCGAATGGACCGGGCGACGAGTCGTCCATGACGGTCACCGCAGCATTCTCTCCGTCGGCGGCAAGATGGCTGACCATCGCGAACAGTGGCGCAGGTGCCCGTATCTGTACACACGCAAAGACAGCGAGTCAGTAACCGATGACTGACCGATCGACCTTGGAGGAGGAAAAAAAGCTCACCCTCTCTGCTGGAAACGAACGCTCAAGATGGTGAGTCGGTACGGGGTCGCTGCGGGACTTTGTCTACCGCTCTTGGACGAGTCAGAAGCAGGCTACGCTGGGCTCGCGAGGACGAGCGCGGCGCACTTCTTCCGACTTTTCCGTCACGGCTCACTTGAATCTTTTTGGCTCTCGCTTCCGCGCCAACTTAGCCCCGCTAAACCCCGTGCAACTCCGCTTATAGACACCCAGGACCGCACCAGTATCAGCCGACCGCGGCCATGACGGGAGAAAATGTATGATGATGCAGGTAATGTCGATTAGTTTGAGGATACAGCGAGACGCCGGTTATAACTAAGAGTAAGACAACATGGGGGGTACAAATCAGATTCGAGGGTGACGATACAGGTCCAAAGGGACAAGAAGAACTTCTTTCGGCGGCGGGCGTTCAAGTTAGCGGTTGTTGCCCGTAATGGTCGAAGTCGAGCCGGAGCGGTCGCGGTTCTTGAAGCCCATCTCGACACCGCTGCTCATTCGCTTCATCAAGCCGGGCTGGAACAGTCTCAAAGTTGCATCAGTGACGGCCTGCGCGGCATGAACACCCGCACGAGGGGACGGCGGTACGCTCACCCTTCGAGCAGAAGTTGAGGCTCGGCCGTCCTTGAGCTTCTCTATCCGCGCTTTCTCAGCCGCGGCGCGTTCTTCCCGACTCAGAGGCTCTTCCGGCTCGACGAGTGGGGCGAACCAACCGCTTCCTGCGGAGGGGTGGAGGTGCGTCGGCAAACCAAAAGACTTTAGGAGAAAAGGCAGGTGAAACAGCCACTTCGCACCTGTTCGGAATTGATGCAAAAGGCCGCCCTTTTTGCCCATTGAACCGGTCTTGGGCGTCGCTGGTGGTGGCGGAGTGTACTCTCTCGGTGAGAGCGAGTCTTCCGAAATCCTCGGCAACTCGTCCGCGACTGCGCTGCTCAAATCCCTCTGAACCTCGCTCGGCCTCCTCTCTCCCGGGGAAGGCCTGTACCCGCCATTCTCGTTGGCCGATTCGGACGCAGCGGAAGAGAGGATCGAGTGCGCGTCGTTCTCGAACGAGGTCCCCCTCACCCAATCGAGCGAAGGATCCCGGAACGGGTTCGACCCGACCGAGTTGACTTGCGAGTAGGGGCTACCGGCGCGGGCGTGGTCGAGCGAGTTGGCGCGGGAAGAGTCGGGAGTGAGGTAGGACGGGAGAATCGAACCGGGCGGAGACTGCGACTGGGATGGATTGTAGCCGCTGCCAGCAGCTGAGGGTCGACTCTCTTGAGAGCTTCGGAGTGGGTCGGCCACTGGGAGGAGGAAGGGGGAGCCCAAGTCAGCAGGGCTCTTCATTCTCCGAGAACGTGTACTCGCTCGACTGACTCGTGTCGGCCCTGGAATGGAACTATGCGAGTTTGGGGAGAAGCCAGGAGTCGTCTTCCGAAGTCGATGACGCCGATCAAGGTCTCGTCTTCCTGCACCTCACTCGCCGCGCTCCGGCGAGGTTCGAAGCGATGCTTGCGTACACTCTGATCTCTCTTGATAGCCAACCGCTTTCGAACCGCTCTTCCGCCGAGACGCCCGCCGCCTCTGGCTTCCTTCGACACCAGACCACGGATCGGCATCAACCGGGGCGCTAGCTGCGTTGCTTGCTTCAAGACGGCGTGCTAAGAGAGCTCGGACGGTCGCTAGCTGTGCTCTCGTGCTCGTCAGCAGCCTCGACTGCAGCTCTCCGAATCTCGCACGCACAGGGTCACAGAAACTTGACGGCACCTGCCGATCACCGCAATCCCGGCATGAAGCATCAAGCTGGACATCGGGCGTATTCGCGCGTACCGCAAGGTCACCTCCGTGCGATCCGAGCCCAGCCAGAACGACCGGGAACTCGAGAATATAGCCCTCTTCCGAAGCGGTCACAGTACGACTCGCTTCGATTATCCAGCGCAAGTCGCGCTTCAAAGCCCTTTTCATACGGCATCTACCATCTTCGAACAGCTCAAAGCAACTCTTGTACGTCCCGCAGCTCTCGGGTTCGGCCTCGATAAGCTAGACTCAAGGCGGAAAGCGGTATTCCGGATAAGTCTTCAAGCCGTAATCCTCGGGCCCGCCGCAGACTGTACCGTACTCTGCTCGAAAATCTCAGCGCGCATGTCCACGTTGGTGGAGAGACGTGGCAGGAACTTTTATCTGGTCGCGACCCCGCTCTCTTGCTCCAAGCTACATTGCAAAAGCCGATCTGGCTGACCGAGTTTGCGGGCTCGGGTACGGTGGCGGAGCATCAGATGTTCCTGAATTACATCATCCTATGGATGGAGACACAGGTGCGCGTCTCGGTGCAGCTCAAGTTTGAAAGGGGGAGAGGGGCATCGGAATCTGACCGCCAGAAACTGTCACAGACGTTCATCGAGCGCTACGCCGGCTTCGGCGACTTTGTGGGCAACTATGTCTATGCCAACGGCAGCCTCACGCCTCTCGGATAGACGTACTCGCAGACATAGTAGCCGTCCCGACAACGCAACGCTGCTGTTTGTTCGACCTGCGCAACTTACTTTCAACTAGGCGAGAACCGTCCGCCGACTGCAGGGCCAATTGCAAAGCACTCAGTATAGCTACTGCTCCCGAAAACCGAGCAGTAGGGCTATACCGTCCCCGGTCGAGTCGATACGCACGGTCCGCTTTGCGCTCGAGCTTGCTCCCGCGCGCGTTCGTCCGAGACGCGCTCTGTCCGTCTGTTTTGGCGTCGCATTTTCTTCGCCGTCCGTCCGTAACCGCCCTGCGACCCGACTTCGGCCAAGCTTTCGGTTTCACTCTTGCTCTCTCTCTCTCTACACACGTTCTTGTCTCTCCTTCTCCCACATACCCGCACGACGCTCGCCGGTCGACCCGTGCATTTTTCGCTGACGCCCTTTTTACGCCACTGTCCCACGCTCTTTTTCCTCCGTCTTGCGCCACCATGCGAGCTTTCCACCTCTGGAGCTGGCTACTCCTCTCCGCCGCACCCCTCGTCCTAGCCGTCGCAACCCTGACAGACGCGCTTCAGCCCTGCGAGCTTGAGGCGCAACACCAGATCGCCAAGGCGAAGCGGCTCATCCACCGTGCCAACTCGTACAAGCCGTCGAGGGAGACGGCGCACAAGAAGGCAGTCTTTGCACAGCGACTGAGGAAATGGGAGGCGATCGCGCGCGCGGCCAAACACGACCCGCAGCACTGCGGGCAAAGTGAGGCTTTCAACTCCTTCGCACGGCTTGCAAGCGGCGACACAAGAAACGGGGCTGGCTCCAGTCGGCCACTTCTGCAGGTCCAGCTAGGCCGCCCAAGAAGGGAGCGGTGAACCCGGGAGCACCCGTTACGACTCCGAAGCTGCCATCCCCGGGCAATTCGTGAGTCCTCTACTTCATCGGCCGACCTGCGCCTTCTGTCGGGACGGGAGTTGACTTTGCTCGGCAACACGTTCAGTCTCTCGAATGGCGGAAGGTCCAAGCGCGGTATCGGCTACAACGATGCCAAACTGACGACCAAGCTGAGCATTCGCTGGGCCTACAATTGGGGACGGCAGCCGGACGGACGGCTCAACAGCGGTGTCGAGTTTGTTCCGATGCTGTGCGTGCTAGCTTTAACCACCTGGCTTTGCGGGAGACGCTAGCGGGCTAACGAATCTCTTCTTTGTATGCCGGAAATTACGGTGCTCAGCTGGAGTCCTTCCAACACCGCCGACTGGACTGACAAAGCCAATGCTGCTCTCGCAAGCGGTTCAAAGCACCTCCTTGCTTTCAACGAGCCGGACCTCGATACCCAAGCCAACATGGCCGTCTCCGACTCGGTTCGAGCCTGGAAAGAGCACATTTCGCCGTTCGCTGGTCGAGCGCGACTTGGATCGATGGCGGTTACGAACGGACAGGGTCCGATGGCCAACGGACAGGACCCCATGGGCCCGTCGTACATCAAGCGCTTCTTCGAAGCCTGCCCGCAGTGCGAGAAAGAGTGCAGCTTTGTCGCGCTGCACTGGTATGATCAAGCGAACAATGTCGCCTACTTCAAGGTGCGCGATCAATCAAATTGACTTTCCAGCCGAGGCTTATCCTCCTTTCCTTTCCCCAGAAGCACCTCCTGGATGCCTACGATCTCCTCAAGAAGCCGATCTGGCTGACAGAGTTTCAGGGCTACGGGACGGTCGCCGAACAACAAGCCTTCCTCCGAGAGGTCATTCCCTGGATGGAAGAGCAGGCGTTCATCGAGAGGTACGCGGGCTTTGGCGATTTCATCGGCAACTACGTCGCGGACCAGGAGGGTAACCTCACCCCGCTCGGCGAGACGTATTCGAACGCTTGAAGCGTCGCGGGTGTTCGCGGATCTTGTTTTCCTCCCTTGAGCTCTTCGCTTTTCCGTCCGTTTCCCGTTGTTCAAACCGCCGGACTTGTAGCTGCTGGTCAGCATTTCGTCCCTTTGCCATTGAGACACCCGGAAATTGCATACAATGCGGAAAAAAGTGAAAATTACGAGTGTCTACGAATCGAAGCAGCAGGAGAAGATTCTGGCGACGCCGCTTTCCTCCTCACCTCGACCTTTTCGCTGCTCTCGCCTCAGACAGCCGTACAAGCGCACGCACGATGCTGCACAGACTTCCGCTCGAGCTCAAACTCATGATCCTCGAGCTCGCTGCGCCTCCGCTCACCAAGCCTCACTTGCACGAACGCGTCGATTTCTTCATCAACGCCGCGCTCGTTCATCGCTCGTTCATCGCCTGGGCCCAGGAACGCCTGCACGATCAGTTCCTGTACACCTATCATACACGGCCTGACGAGCACGCATGTCTCGAGCGCCGTTTGACCGAGGCAGGATTCGGGCCGACTCGCTCGATTCAGCGTCTGTACCTCGATGTCTCTCGTCTTCTCCGCCCGGGCGATTCAGAACCAGACGGCTTCGACTCTGAAGAGGGGTCGGAGACTTCGGCCACGAGCGCCGAGACTGCGTCTTCGGGAAGCGAGAGCTCCCAGTCGTCGGAAGGCCCGAGCAACCAGCCTTCGAGTGGTCACGGGACCTCTGAACGCGCATCATTTGAGCGAACGCTTAGTCCTCTGCTCGCGCACTACGTCCAGGGCTTCGATACGCTGTGGCTGATGCCGACATACATCGGGCTCGACCTTTCGGGCATCCCCGGTACGTGCAGGCGCAAGTTCTCTATACCGCGCGCTGCTGATGAAGCTTTTCCTCTGAATGATGCAGCGCCTCGCTTACTTGAAATGGACAACGAGGCATTCCGCAACGCATGGGACCGCTTGCATGCGTTGCCGCTTTCGCAACGTACGACACTCGTGCTGCGCAACACCGTGCTTGTCCTCGATCACGAGAACACCGCCTGCCTATTGCCCACTCTCGTCCTGGACCGCTGCAGGGTTTCCATGACCGCTGACGTCCTTCATCACTTCCCGGATCTCGAAACCTTGATCGTGTGCAAGTCGATAATGCTAAACAGTCTGCAACAGTTCGACTGGTTGACCCCCTCGGCTCGGCACGTCCACTTCTTACAGAGCGACTTTGAGGATGTGCAAGACGAGACTGCCCCGGCCGCGACCTTCCCCGCCCTCGAGTCGCTCACGCTCACCTGGCTGCAATCAGACGCCGGCGAGCGTGGCAACCCTGCCGCGGATGTCGCGGACCCGCTCCACGACTTGCGTAACTTTGTTGAGGCCACAATCGTCGCCCCGCAATGCACCTTCAAGTACCTGCGCTCGACAAAGGCGCCGGAGGACGCGTTGGCGGACGCGATGGCGGCCTTGGGACTCGACAGCTCGTAGCAAATTCCGAGTTTGACTGGCCTCCGCTTGCATGTACGTTTGTGTGTGTTTTTGCCTTGTAAAGAGAAGTTTATCCGCCTCTACCGAAGTGACTCGGGTGAGAGAAACTCCGGAAGCGTCCGCTTTCTCTTCTCACTTCTGCTCTCCTGCGATGGCGCTCCCTTCTCGAGTGAGCGCCGCGCTGTCCGACATTTTCCTGCCTGCTCATTCGATCTACAACAAACTCGACAATCCCCAGCTGGCCGAGGCTGACGACGATGACCCCATCGCGTCGATGCAGCCTTCATCATCGGGTCACTCCAACCGCTCGTCTCACCCGCACGAGCGCCTTGCGATGAACGACGATGATCCATTCTCGTCCGTATCTCCCTCCATGCTCAGTCCTGCGCGCTCTCGAGCCGTGGAACCGCCGCTCGCGCCGCCGCCCCACTCGGAGTCATCACGACCTGCCTCGCAACAACGCTTTACAGCAGACGGATCGATCCCAGACATTGATCAGAGATTGGAGCACGATGACGATGCTCGAGCGGACCCCTTCCAGGTCGAAGAAGAGGCTCACGTCGAGGCGACACCGCGGTCATCTCGCTCGCGATCTCGTTCACCGACTCCGACCACCTCAATCTATCTCCCAGCGTCGGGCTCGCCAGACAAACCAGCAGACCAGGCGCCGATCTCTCCTGCGAGCTCGACCCGGACGAGAGGCTCGCAAGGGGCGATGAGCGCGAGCCGGAGCGCCCTCGGGAACCGGAGCCTCATGGGTTTGATGGGCGGAACGAGGTACGAAGGTGGAGGGTTCCCCTTTGGCGGGATCGGCGTCGACGAAGAAGAAGAAGAGGAGGAAGATCGCGAGAGACAGGAGGGGGATCCCTTTCGCGGCGAAGAGTCGCATCGCGCGAATGCAAAGCCAGACGCGAGGTCTTCAGAACTGTACGGCGACGCTCTTGTCCAGAGCCGATGCACCCAGTCGCTGAGCTTTCCGCTTTTCATGCAGGGGGACAAACGACCTACGCTCGCTCGCTGCGACCCTTCCGCCGCCACCGTCAGCCCTTTCCGACGCCTCCCGCACTGACGAGGAAGAGGAAGAAGACGCAGAAGGTCCTCCCGACTTTACGGCACGCATTCCACTCGTCGCTTCAACAGCCAACGGAGGCTCGCAGAACCTCTCCCGAAGCGGACGCACCTTCCGCCCGCATAATCTGCCCGGCTCGCGCTCGCAGTACGTCGAGCCGCTGCCGCGCCGGAGCGTTCGGCTCGATGGACGCTCGAGAGGTCCGACTGGAGGGATATTGGGCTCGCCGGACAGCGACGCTGAGCAGCAGGACCCGCATCGAAGGTCGCGGAGGAGGACTGGCGGCGCAACCATGACGGCGAAGGAGCGTGCTTTGTGGCGATGGGTCAACGTGAACGACCTCGACGGCTTTCTGCATCAAGTGTATCTCTACTACGTCGGCAAAGGTATCTGGGCGATCGGTCTCGAGCGGACGTTGAACCTCTTGTGAGTTTCAGCGTCTCTGCGAAGGTTCTACCGATAAGAGGCGCTGAGCAAAGACTGCGCTCTCATAGAACCGTCGGTTGGGTTATTGGCTTTTCGACGTTCCTGATCGGCTGCATCGACTACCCTCGCTTGTGGCACTCGCATCATTTGTCGGAAGTGGTCATCCCGCGGTGTACTAGCCGGTGAGTGGGCTTTCCATCATGCATTTGTCTCGAGCTAAACGGCTCCTTTCCAGGCTGTCCGGCTTCACTTTGCTGGTGTTCATCGCCTTTGTGGGGTTCTACGCCCTGCGGGTCGTCCGCTTCGGCATGGGGATCCGAAGATTGTGGGAGATGCACGAATTCTACACCGAGTTGCTGGAAGTTCCCGAGGTGCGCCTTGCCTCAAGCTGAATCCGATCTTGACAGAGATCACTGACAGACTGTATCTATGACGTAGAGCGACATCCAGACGATCCCGTGGCACGCCATCGTCTCCCGCCTGTCCGCTTTGCGCGCCACTCACCCTTCCGCACTCGCCTCCCGCGCCGGCGCGCACGCCGGCATCCCCGTCGAGCGTCTGGACGCGCACGACGTTGCGAACCGCATCATGCGAGAGGAGAACTACCTCATCGCCTTGTTCAACAAAGACTTGCTCGACATCTCGTTGCCGGTTCCTCGATTCCTGCAAGGCCCGGTCGGACGCCTGCTCGGCAAAGGGGCGCGCAAGAAGAGGTTCGGAAAGAGCATGTTGACTCAGACGCTGGAGTGGAACCTCGGCTTCTGCTTGTTGGGATTCTTGTTTGGCCGCGATGGGCAGGTTCGGAGGGCGTTCCTGACAGAGCGGAACAAGAAGGAGCTTGTCGAAGCGTGAGTGCTCCCTCCTCCTGAGATCTGTGCCGTGTGAGTGACCTGAGCTGACCGTACCCTGTACCAGCCTCAAACGCCGTTTCCTCCTCATGGGGCTGATCAACGCCGTATTCGCGCCTTTCATTGTCTGCTACCTACTCATGTACTCCTTCTTCCGATACTTTGAAGTGAGTAGAGCGCTGACCAACGAGATCTACGTCAATTGAGCAAATCTGGCTAAACCACCCTTGCGCGTCCCAGGAATATCACAAGAATCCCTCCTCGATCGGCTCTCGCCAGTTTACGCCGCTCGCACGGTGGAAGTTCCGCGAGTTCAACGAGCTGCCGCATCATTTTCAACAACGACTCGCCCAAGCGCACCCGCTCGCCGACCAGTACATCAACCACTATCCGAAAGCAAAGACGGTCCTTCTTTCCCGCTTTGTCGCTTTCCTCGCCGGCTCATTCGCCGCCGTCCTCATCCTCTTTTCGCTCATCGATCCCGACGCGTTCTTGCATTTCGAGATCACGCCCGGTCGAACTGTCCTGTTCTATATTGGTATTTTCGGGACCATCCTCGCGGTCGCTCGAGGCATGTTGCCTGACGAGAACCGTGTCGTCGATCCGGAACTGCTCATGCACGAGATCGTCGAGCACACCCACTACATGCCGGCGGAATGGAAGGACAAGCTGCACTCGACCGAGGTGGGTCATTCACAGACCTCTCGTGGTATCTGAAGAGCTATAGCTGACACCAAGGGCTGTTCAGGTTCATGTCGCGTTCGGCAAGCTGTTCCAGATGAAAGTCATCCTCTTCCTGCAGGAGATCTTCTCGGTTCTCATAACGCCCTTTGTACTATGGTACACCCTGCCGAAATGCGCCGGCCCGGTGGTCGACTTCTTCCGAGAATTCACAATCCACGTCGATGGCCTGGGATACGTCTGCAGCTTTGCCGTGAGTACAGCTTCCTGCATTGTCTGCGAAGGGGATCTGGACTCACTCGAGCAAGATGCGTTACAATGCCTAGGTGTTTGACTTTAAACGGCACGGCGACCCGAACTTTGGCGCGCCAGTCCAGGTGCAGGAAGACCGATGGAAGTCGGCCGAGGGCAAAATGGAGAAGAGTTTTATGACTTTCGCTGCTGTGAGCCCGACTAGTTCTTCCCCCGTTGGCCTGTGCTTACTTTTCATCTTCCGCAGTCCAATCCGACATGGGCGCCGCGCGACCAAGCGCAGTCTCTGTTCCTCAGTAAATTGACCGAAGGACCCGCGCACGGTTCGATCATGCACACCGGGCCCGCCGGCGTCCCGACTCGCTTCCCCTCTTCGGGCTCGAGTGCGCACGCGCCGACGCGCGCGCGCTCTCGTCACCGCAACGGCCACCTCCACCAACGCTTCTCTGCATCGCCGCTCGTGGAGGAGGTCGACCACTTCGGCGAAGCGCCGACAGACGCGCAGCGACGGGCAGAGAAGGCGCGAATGTACGATCGGGCGTTCGAGCAATCAACTATGCTCGCTTCTTCGAATGCTTCACCGCCGTCCTTGCCGCGTGGACAATTCGGAGGACATCCGTCGAAACACCTTCCCAACGCCGACCTGATTCGCGAAGAATCGGCGCTCGACGGAGACGCCTTCGTTGCGCCAACCGACACGCAGCCGTTTGGATTACCGAGCGATGAGGACGAGGGATTCGGCGGTCAGCATGAAGGAGATTCGCTCGGTCCCGGTCGCAGCCTCGGCGGACTGGTTGGCGAATTGTACAGACGATGATAGGTGTATATTCTTGAGTACACGTCGCAGCTTGGAATATGTTGGCATAACGTTACTGGACGCGGGGAGCCCTTTCAATCCGCTATGAGTCCGCAGTCAGGTGAAAGCGGGTATGGATATTTCGACACGGTAGCGTAGCGCGAGTACGACGACCTTCAACCTCGCGCAAAAGACGCTACCTACAGTTCGTCAAGCAAAGCCAAGCTGGACCGCCTCGGTCATGCGCGTCCCGTTCACCAGAAGTCGTCATCCGCCGTCCCTCCCCCCTTGCCCTTCTTGCCACCGCCAGACTGGATGCTCTGCTTGCGGTACGCCTCGGCAATCTGCTCTGGTTCCGTCGAAGACTCGGGGTCCTTGTCATCGCGGACACGGATGAAACGAGGGAAACGAAGCGAGATTCCGCGGTCACCGCAAAGACCTGCGGGCGGTTCCGAGTAGAACGAGATCAGCTACTTTGTCAACATCGACATCTTCTCGATGCAAGACTCGTTTGAATGACTACTCACCCTTCGCGGCGGAGTAGATGGGCGAGAGGGAGAGATCGGCGGCAAGGACTTCCCAGACCTGCAGGCAGTCAAGCGCACGGGATCATCAGCAAGTCGGACGCTCTGACCACATCCATGCGCGAGTCTCTAATGCGGGACATAACGTACCACGCGCGGCTCAAAGTAGACGTCGGGGCCCTTGGCCGTCCCGACGTCGTAGTAAGCCTTCTTCTGCGCCAGCTCGAGTCTGCAAGGCTGTACAGGGTCAGCAAGGGGCAGGAACTAGAAGAGCAGGCTTCAACAGAGGATGTAGCTCTGTCGCCGGCACTTACGGCTTGAGCGTGTCGTAGTGCTGCTTGAGCGCCTCGTCGGAGAAGCCGGTTCCAATCTTGCAGATGAGCTGGTACGTGCCGCTTTCGGCGTCGTAACACGCGAGATGGAACGCTCCGTAGACGTTGGTACGCTTTCCTTTGCCATAGTCGCCCCCGACGACGACGAGGTCGAAAGAGTCGCCGACTCCTTGCAGGTAGTCCTTCTTGAGCTGTTTACAATCATAAGCGCCGGGCGTAAGAGGTCAGACGCCGATCAAAGGGCTTTTCCACGGAAAGGCAATCGCAACCGACCTTGAGCCAATGGATACTCCTCCGACTCGGTTCGTAGCTCGCGCCTTCACCTTCGAGCATCTTGACCATCAAACCCTCGCAGCCGTCCTTGATAGACTTGTCGAGGAAGAGTTGGATCTCGTCGACCGTCGAGGCGTCCTCGGATTGCGCAAAGGCGAATTCGCCTTCGACCGGTTGAAGATGTTCACGGAGAAGGACGCGGCGTTCGTTCAGGTTCTTCCCAAGGAGAGGCTGGAAAGCAAGGAACGAGATATTCCGTTGATGAGCGAGAAATTCCGGGGGGTGCGGAGGCAACCGGCCGACAAGATTCTGGCGCTCACCTCTCCATTCAAGTAGAGCAAATCGAAAGCAAACAGGTGCACTTTGACCTTGACGTCTTCGACTTTGACATCCTTGCGCTTGCGCGTGCTCAGCTTCTGGAACTCGAGCAAGCGCTTCTCTTCCGTATCCCACGCGACGGCTTCGGCATCGATGACGAAAGACTTTGTGCCCTCTTTGATGCACTGCATAGGTCAAGCGGCAGAATCTGTCGGTCAGCGGACCGAGGACGTCGTTTTGCATGTTCTGGAGAAGAGGACGAAAGAAAGAACGCACCTTTGGCAGCTGCGTGACAAACTCGGGGTACTTGACCGTCATGTCTTCGCTGTTGCGCGAGAAGACGCGGACGCTGCCATCTTCGAGGTAGTGGATCTGCGCCCGCTCGCCGTCGTATTTGTACTCGCACGTGAATTGCTTGCCCTCGAAGCGGTCGAGCACTTCCGAGATGGCTTTCGTCGGTTTCGCCAACATGGGCTTGAGCGGAATACCTGTGAAAGCGGGGAGAGTAGGCTGGTCAGAAACTGCTATACCCCGCGTGCGAGCGGCGGCACGAAACAGAGGGCCACTCACCCGGCGTCAGCGAGCACGCCTCCTTGAGGTTCTCGATGCCTTTCTCCAGCAGCGCCGGGACAACAAGGTCGTAGCTGGGGATCTCACTAAAAAAGCGCCCAAAAGTCGCCGTCAATCCCTGCTTTTTCCTCCGAGTGCAGCGACGGAGACTGCAACCCAATCAACGCACGAGAAGACAGCCTTGACGATCTCTGCGCCTTGCTCGAGTTTCGAAGCGAGGTGCTCGCGCGAACGCTTCTTTTCCGACTTGTGGTGCTCGGCCGTGACTGCCGCGTGCGCGAGCGAGACGAGAACCTGGTGTACGGGCACGCGCGGAGGGTTGATGAGGGTGAAGAGGGGTGGGTGATGAGCAACAATTTCGACACGACAGGGCAAGAAAAGTTGGTCTTCGTCGAGGGGCGCTTGAATGCAAGACACGAGAGTCGGGTGGAAGAAGGGGTAGGGGCGGGTGGGGAAATCAGACTCACCGTCTTCTCGGCGAGACCGATCCGGAGTTTGCCCTCGAGCGAGCGGATCAAGAACTTGGTTTCCTCGCCTTCGCACTTTGCCAACAGGGCCTTTATGATGCCGACTTTGCGACCTTGACTCTGTTGTTGGGAGGAGATGGACGTGTTGGGTGGTAGCGCGAAAGATTGTCAGTCGCGATACGACTTGTTGGGTGCAGGCTTGGTCTCATCGCTGCTTGTGATTTCGGATACCCAGCCTTGCCAGGAGTGGATCCGGAGCGTGCGATTCACGCGAGAGGAAGGAGAGAATTGCCAGGAGTGGATCCGGAGCGTGCGATTCACGCGAGAGGAAGGAGAGAAAGAGGGAGAGAAGGAGAGAGGGGGAGAGAAGAATGCCGCTTACGTCCTTGCCGCTCGTCTTTGCGACTTTTTTCAACTCGTCAAACACGACCCGGACCGTCAACGGTTTGCTCTTGAACAACGTCTTTTGCCTCGTCCTCGAATTGAACGCGACCTCGCCCAAATCGCCAATCTTTTTGTACTCGGCCTTGACTTGGGCGAGCGTGCGGCCGCACGATTCGCCGATCGCTTTCATAAGGAGCGATTCGCCGATGCCGAGTTCGATCGATTCGTATTCGGGCGCGAGCTGGTCGGCGTCGTCGTTCGAGACTCAAAGAAGGGTAAGCCAATCTGATTTAAGCCCACGCCACCCGATACCGGGACGAAAAAACAAAAGACTCACGCGGTTGATGCAGAGATAGACCGTCTCGAGCAAATCTTCTGGCGTCTTTTCAATAACATTGACGAGGAACTCTGTCAAGTAGGCCGAGATCTCGAGTCGCTTGGTCGTGGCGGCAATCTTGGAAAAGGTGGCCGTCAACGCGGCGTACGGGACTCTAGAGCTCACAAACGTCAGTACAAAATGAGTCAGGAGAAAAGAAAACACACCATGCCGCGGGTGCGCGTTTTTTCCCCTTCGCACCGTGGCAGGTTGAGAGCGAGAGCGTGACTCACGGTTCGCCGGCTTTCCAGCTCGTCTGGGCCTTGTCCGGCTTGCTACTCGCCTTTGTAAAGATATCGGCACTGACCGATGGGCCCCGCCACAAAGGGCCGTGTCAGTATTTGTGCCACATGATGATGGAGTGGTCGACCGGGGAAACAACTGACATCTTGACCGCGGCTTCTTGCTCCTCCTCTTGCTCTTCCTCTTCGCTCATCTCGTCATCGTCGTCGCCATCCTCCTCCTCCTCGAGTCCGCTCGGACTCTCACTCGCCGCCTTTCTCTGCTGCTCGCGCGCGGGGATCCTCCTCCTCTCGCCACCGTCCTCATCCTCATTCTCTTCGTCGTCATCGTCCTCCTCTCCGGCGTCTTGGGATTTCCCTTTGCCTTTGCCGTTGTCCTTGTTCGTGGGTTTGTTGTCAGAGGTGGATGCCGTTGACTTTGTGGACCTCGGAGCAAAGAAGGAAGAGACGGGTTTTGACGAGCTCGCAGTCGGCTGCTTGTCGTCGGAGGAGGCGGACGTCGTCACCGCTGAGACATCTGTCGATACTTGAACGACCGGTCAGAATTCTTCTGCCTGCCCTGCCCTGGCCTGCTCGGTTGCGTGACCAGCGCGGGTACACACCTTGCGGATCGAGTTTGACTCTTTTGCGAGGCGACTCTGCTGCTGCTGCTGGTTCGCTGTCGCGTTTCTTGGCCTTGTTCGAGTCGGCCGCGGCTTTGGCCTTTGTGAAGGCTGTGATGGCGGCCCGCGCGAAAGGTCAATCCATTTGGGGACGCGATGATGAGAGAGAGGAGAAACGCGTCTCTCGCTCGTACAGCGAGTCATGAAGCGGTAACTTACGCGTCTCTTTGACTTGCGGTTGCGTCTGCACGTCGTCGCTAGCTGGCATGGCGTCTGAGAGCGATGAGCGAGCAGAAGACGAGTCGCGAGGTGGGGCAGCAGGAGGACGCGACCACAGCGACTGGAGCGAGCGCTGGTGCGGGCGAGAGTCACGCGTGCCGAGGTACTCGTTCAGGGCAGACTGATCAGGGTCGCGTTCCGAGCGACTCTTGGGCATGCACGGCTGAGAGACGAGCGACAAGCGGCGACGAGCTGAGCCGACCCGACTCGCTCTCAGACACCCGCGGTGCAAGTGTACGCTGCGAGGTGGACGCCAAGCCCAAACCCAAGCTGGCCGAATATGACTGGGACGCGCTCTCGAGCGCCGCTACTTCGCTTCCAGCTCCAGCTCGGCTCGCTGCAGCCCTCGACCGCGACGACTGCCTCGCCCGCCATGCTCACCTCGAACGCCGCGAGCGAGACTTGGACAACGCGAAACAGGTCAGGACTGCTAAAGCCATAATCGGGCCCGGAAAGAGATCCGCTGCCGCCCCGCTCCTCCACCTGCTGGACCCACTCAACGACGGCTTCCTGTCTTCCGTCTCGCTGAATCAACCCGCAAGAGGTTCGTCTTTTTGCACTCTCGAGGACCGCTTAAAAGTGCCGGCTGAACGGACAACTCTTGGGGCAGGCAAACTCTTGCCAGTCCGGATCGTCTCGCAGCCACTCCGCACCGTCTCGGTCCAATTCGTCGTCGAAGATGCACGCGGCAACCCCGTCCCCGTTCAGCTCTTTCACGTACCGACCACCTTGATCTCACAAGAGCAACTTCAAGACTGGTTCCCTATCGGAGCCGTATTCGGTACGATACATGACTCTCGCCGCTTCCTGCCCTCCTTTCCAAAAACTCACTCCTGATTCCACAATCTTACAGGCATTAAAGAACCACTCTTTCGCTCCCTCGGTGACGGATCCTACTACATCCGGATCGAGACCCCCGTCGACATAGTCCGACTGTACCCTCGCTCCCCACTCCTGACCAACGTCCGGTTCCCCTCCCGTCCGAGCACATCGCACTGGCTCGACCCAGTAATCGCCAATTCTCCAGCTCGAATAAAAGCAGCGGGCGACAAGGCGTACGCGACGGGTCGCCTCGTCCGCGCGAAAGAAGCCTATGAACTCGCGCTCGACGCACTCCAAGGCGACCCTTCGACTCCCACCCCACCGTCGTCGTCGTCGACGCCAGAGTCGGACGACGATCAGCTCCTCCTCCTTCGGGTCAAAGTGCGCGCAAACCTAGCGCAGACCCTCCTTCGCCTCGAGCTGCCCGGATTGGCGCACCGAGCTGCACGAGGGGGGTTACTTGACCTCGAATCGTCCTCGTCCGCTCACATGACGACATCCACCACATCCATTTCCTCCTTGCGAGTCAAGTTATCGTACCGGCGCGCTCTCGGGCTGTACCGAGTGGGTCAATACGACCTCGCTCTGAACGCATGCGAAGAAGCGACCCGTCGTTCTATCCCCGTTGCTGCCGCTGCCGTCGATCATCCAGACGAGAAAAACAACACTACTAATTCCGAAAAGGAAGCGACGGCTCTCCTCGAGCGGATCAAGCAGCGCCGACTCGAAGCGGAACAGGGTCCCAGCGCCGAGACGCTTCGATCCCTGTGGTTGTCGAGCGTCGTGGAGCGGCAGCGGCGGCGCGCTTCTTCGCCGTCGTCGTCATCATCGTCCTTGCCCGCCGCCGCAGAAAGGGACCTCCCCGCCGACTGGGTCGACTCCTCCTCCATCGCAATTTCCCCCGATATCCCAGGCAAACAAGGTCACGGACTCGTCGCCCTCCGTCCCATCAAACGCGGTCAACTCCTCATATGTTGCAAACCGCTCGCATCCGCAGGAGGTGGACCCGTACAAGGTCAGTTGCGGTATACGGTGGGAGTCAATCTGTGGACGAGATCGGAAGACCCGTGGGCTGTGAGGGAAGTGGTTAGTCAAGTTTTGTGGCGCGCGGCGCTTGAAGGCGAAGGCGAAGGCGAAGGAGAAGGAGGGTCGGGCTCGCTCGGGGAGAGGAGGAGGACGCGCGAGGCGATCGCGCCGCTTTGGGCGGGTACGCAACTTGGGCGGTGTCGCGACCTGGACCGAGACCGACTACTGGACGACGTGGACATCGTCTCGCCGAGCAAGGTCGAAGGCGCGGTGACGTTCAATGGGTTTCATCTCGAAGACGTGACGGCCTCGTCCGCGACGGTGGTCCACCACAAACCGTCATCGTCACTATCGGCCGGTCGAGACGAGCCCTATGGCGACTCCGACCAAGACGAACTCTTTCACGCTCCAACTGCCCTCTACCCCGAATACCCCTCCGCGCTCAACCATTCCTGCCTCTCCAACTGCACTTACACTTTCCTCTCTTCCGTATTTCTCCTCCGCGCACGAGTCGACATCGCTCAAGGGGAAGAACTGGTCGATTCGTACGTCGACGCGGCGGACCAGCTCGAAGTGAGGGCAGCGAAACTTGCTGCGCATGGGTTCGAGTGTGCTTGTCCCCTCTGCGTTGAAGAGCGACAAGCGGGAGCGACGGTTCGACGTCGACGGGTTGAACTCGTTCGACGAGCAGAGGAGGAGCCTCATCGCATCGGTCTCGATGAACTTCGACAGATCGTTGCCGAGCTCGAACAAACCTATGCAGCAGCAGCAGCAGCAGGGGGACCGCCGCCGTGCACCCCGCACTCGGATCCGATCGCGAACGAACTCCGAGCGTTGCAGTCGCTTGGAGCGAGGTTGATCGCAACGGGCTCCTCCGAGGGATTTGAGAAGCTTGTGGAACCCCCGCGCGTGAGGGATATGGACGGAGTGATGAGCGCTCTTTGGATCGCAAAAGAGTGGCAGCGGCGCCGCGAGCCCGAAAGGTGCAGGTGCGTGCGCCGGCCGACTCGTTTCAGCTTGCTGCTCTCCCGCGACCGCTCACATCCGTCCCGCTCTCTACACACCCCTTCGACTCCTCTCCGAAGCTCTCGCAGCAGCAGCAGCAGCAGCAGCAGCAGCAGCAGGGGGACCGCCGCCGTGCACCCCGCACTCGGATCCGATCGCGAACGAACTCCGAGCGTTGCAGTCGCTTGGAGCGAGGTTGATCGCAACGGGCTCCTCCGAGGGATATGAGAAGCTTGTGGAACCCCCGCGCGTGAGGGATATGGACGGAGTGATGAGCGCTCTTTGGATCGCAAAAGAGTGGCAGCGGCGCCGCGAGCCCGAAAGGTGCAGGTGCGTGCGCCGGCCGACTCGTTTCAGCTTGCTGCTCTCTCCGTGGAAGATGATGATCGCTGATTAGTAGCTCTCCGTACGCGATGCCGAGCCACGCAGGCACTGGATCTCGCTCGCGCGATCAATCGAAGCGGGTCAGGCGGGCGAAGAGCTGTTCGACCTGCGATACAAAGATTGGGCGCGGAAACATGGACTCGATTTGAAGCTGTGAACAAGCCCTAGTCACACTGACTGGAGAGTCCTTTGCTTTGACTCTTGGACCGGAAGTCTGTGTATGCTTTATCAGAGAGGTCGGCGATCTGCCTCCAGGGTCCGTGCGCGTTCGATCGTCTCGAGGGGACGTGCTTACTTTGCATGACAATTAGGAGTTCGCGCTTTCACCTTGTACGCTGTGCTCGTCCGAACGGCATAATCAATCACGCCGACCGCGGGGTTAGTGCGGGACTCGAGCAAAGATCCCTCGTCCCTCCTTTCATTTCCCTCGCTTGGAACCCTGGTCAGACTGTTTGCACCGATACATCTGCGGCAAACGAGTATCCCAGTGGCGCGTAGCTGGGCAGGTCCAGAGAGCGAAAATGCGGACCTTCTCGAGTTCTGCGCTCCTGCATTTTCTTTTCTGCAATGCGTCGGACTGCTCCACCGATTTCAGCGTAGGCTGATATCGCCGTGCTCCTCAGGCTACTTTACGAGTCCGCACCTTATTTTCCAATGATCGAGCCCGCGCGCCGCCGACAACGTTGCTGCATTCGGCCTGAAGGATCTTTGCCGCCACGCGATGTCGTTTCCGGCCTGGCATTGTGCTCGCTTTACATGCAGCAAGCTACATCAAAGTTCTAGTTGAACGGCACGAAAATCCCTCATGACGGACTAGAGTAAGTCAAATGTCGCTGCTCGGAACGTCTCGACATCTCGATTGCGGAAAAGGACGAGACGTTGCAAGTCGGGCCTGTATCAAGAAAAGTGAGCACACGCACAACTTAAGTAGTATGTGAGCAGACTCACGGTCGGTTGGCCATCTGGAGCAATCGGTAGAGCGAAATCACGGCGGTTCCGCTGCCGTGGCCCGAGGAAAGGGAGAATGAACCAGTGGTGACCCTGCCGATGATTTGCTCCGCTTTCGGCCGTTCGCAGAGCTGTAGGCGACGAATGTGTCAGAGTGTGTATTGCCAGAGCATGTATCTGTGCAGGTTGACGTACATCTTCCGGGCCTTCTTCTTCACCCGTTGCGAGGACGGCGTGTCCGGCGACAGCAGCGGTAACCTTGGTCCGAACTTGCCTCGCCTGCTCGACATCCAGCTCGTAGATGAGGGCAAGATCCTGCGGCACGCCCCGGGTGCAAGGAGTAATCTTGACGTGTACCATGGCGGCCGCGAGAAGCTCCGGGGTTTGGGCGTCGGCGCTGCTGACGGCTTGCCACTCCTCCAGGAGCTGCTTCTCCACCAGCGCAGCCCGTTGACGCGAATGGGAGCCACTTGGCGCGTCGGTGTCCATCTTGTCGCCTCCGTGTGCGAGGCGCCCCGAAGCTGCTTCCTTGAGAATGCGCTCGGCAATCGATCTCGCGAGGACGAACGGCTTCAGCTCGACCGAGCCTTCAGACCTCCGGGCAGCCTTGCTGAGCACGTCATCCATGCCGACGCGCCATGGCGAGCTTGTCCCGAGTTTAGCGTAGCTGGGTCGTTTCGCCGGCGGTCGCCTGTCCCAGTAGCTCTTTTCGTCCGCCTCGCGTCGAGTTTCGTGCTCGATGAATCCAGGCGTGTCGACCGCATCTTCCGGGAAGCGTAAAGCTTGCGCTTCCTGATATTGCTGCGAGCGCTCGCGGAGACCGCCGACGCGTGGCGTTGAGTAGACGAGCGACGACCAGAACGGCATACCCCATCCGGCGGGGACTGTCAACGTCCAGCCCTGGATAGCTTTCTCGCCAGCGGAGGCAGAGGCGACGGTGCGCTGAGAGAGTAGAATGGGGATGCGGTCATCCTGGGCGAGGGGCGTCAAAGGCGCGCCCGGAATGAGGTTCTCGGCCCGGCGCGCGTCCAGGTCTCGCTTGCGGTAGCGGGGTTTCCGGATCGAGGCGCGGTGCTTCGGGTCCCAGAACGATGAACACGCAGATACTTGAGGCGCGGGTGTGAGGGGAGTCATGCTCGAAGACCCTTTCTTGTCGAGTTTCGGCGGGAAGCTGGCCGGTTGACTCGGTCAGTACCCGACGTCAATATGGAGCAGCTGTTCGACCAGAGTATCGGCAAACTCACGACAGTCGAGGATCATACACTGAGACGCCGAACATCATCCCGGTCGGCACGCCAGCAGGACCGGAATGACTGTCGAGCTTGCGCCAAGCCTGCTTGACACACAGAGTGATTAGTCCCGGAGGAGATCGAGGGCTAGCGCAACGCTCAAACGAACCTCTGTCGTGCGTGTATCGGTGGCGTTGGTCGGCTTGAGGACAGCTTTGATCACCTCGGTCGCACGTTGGCCCGTAATCTCGAAAGTGAGAAACTCGTTGTCGAAACGGCGGAGAGCTACACTGAGCCCGAGGCGCTTGTCGAGAATGACCTTTTCCGCAGCAAGCGCAGCCAAACGAGCGACAGCCGGATGCACGCGCACGAGGAGAGTGCGCCGTGACGGCGGAGGCGGCGAGGTGCTGGTCGATGCGACAGGCTCGGCTTGCTCTTGAAGTTGCTCGGGTCTCCAAATGAAGGTCGCCGGACCGATTCGTCCACGAGGATACGTTGCCTCGGGATCGTACACGTCCACCGTCACTTCGCGAGAGCCAGACGAGTAGCTGCGGACAAGCGACGGTCAGCTTGAGATTCCGGTCAAAGCTACCTATGCCCAAGCCGAGACACGCACCGTTTTGACCCCGGGGAAATCGCAGCAGGATCGCAGATCGTATCGAGGACCGCCTGCAAGTCCCCGAGCGGTCCTTCCAGCTCAAAGTATTGATAGTAGCTGGCATCGTGGACGAGCGCGCCGTGCTGAGAGGCTCGATACGACGCGCGGAAAGCCTTTGCCGTCGGTCGTTCTGCCTAAAGTACCAAGCGACGTGATTGAGCACCCTCCGACGACAGTCACGCGGACGAGAGGAAGCGAAGACCCACCAAGCGATGTCCCCAAATCTCCGTCATGTGCATTCTCTTGGCATGCCAAACATGAGTTTCGAGCCACATCTTTCCCACTGTAGAGGTCTCGGTTAACTATCAGGTTAAGGCGAGGCGTCGGGATGTGTAAGGAGCTCACTCTGTCTCTTCCGAAACATTTCCGCCTTCAGCCCCGGCCGCTGCCGATGCCGTCCAAGCATGCTCCTCGTCACTCGTTTCGGTTTCGCAGCGTCTTTCGGTACCTGCGGTACAAGTTGTCAGCGCCCGCCTCATCAGGCCAGGCCAATAGCGCGAAGGAGTCGCACCTCTCCCCTCGCCCTCGCCCTCAATCGTTCCGGCAGTCGACGGATATTGTGACTTGCGGCTCGCCGACGCAGATGGCGCGGAAGCGACTGAAACGCTCGTTGTGTCCCGGCCTCTCTGCACGATGAATGCACAGAGGTCAGCGCTGCGCAAGAGCAAAAAGGGACACCTGAGAAAGAATTGATTTCTCACTTTGCAGTCTTCATCGCACGCTGCATCGCCGAGATCTCGAATGCTCGCGCCTGCAGAGATGATGCGCTGATCAGCGAAAGGACCGAGCCGTAAGCTCCTCAGGCAGGCGCACTTGGGCAAACTTTTCGACTTCGAGAACCGGCGGCAAGCCAGTGTTGCCTGTTGAGAGAGGGCGATCGAATTAGCTTGCACAGGGCGAGACTGCTGAAAAAACAGACTCGCCGCTTGCTGCAGATCCTCCAGCGCGAGAGCGGTGCGCAGACGAGTTTCCTCCTCGACTCGGTTCAACGGCGATGGTGCGCTGTTCTCGCATGCGCTGCCGCTTGAGGGCAGCGCCAGTCACAGCGCCATCAATCGGTCGTTCAGGCCCCATCGCAGGCTAGCACGCTCCGAGCTGTACGGGCGAACGGCGTGCCGAGAGAGAAGGGTGATCCTCAACCTCGAATCTCATCGCTCGCGGTAGTACCAACTCCGCGGAAGTGAAATCAGACTCTATAGCGTGCTCCGGGAAAAAACCTGTCTTCCACAAAGCGAGTCTGTACACAAGCGATCCTCTTCCCCAACCTCAAAGTTATGCCGTCTGCGATCGGCAACTTTGTCCTCCTCGCCACCCGTTCTCGTCTCCTCCTCGAAGCATCTGCTCGTCGCTCATCCATTGGGTCAGGAAACGCCTGCGCTGTTCGTCCCACTCGCCAACGCGAGCCTGCGCAGCGGCAGGATCGCCCTCGAGAGCCTCGATGATCTGTTCGAGGTCGGCCAAGTCGGAGTTCATCTTCTCGAGAATTTCTTGAGTCGAGCGTTGTTCGAGGCACTTGATGAGTATGGTGCGTTGGCTCTCGTGCAACTCTGCCAGGGTCTCGGCGAGGCACGTCGTGTCACCCGAGTCGATCTGGCGGCGGACGTCGTAGAAAGCCTTCTCGAGTCCGAGCAAGAACAGGACGAACAAGACGTTGCCGGCAGGAAGGCTCATCGCCGCCCTCGCAGTGATCGACCAGGCTGTGATCCAGTGTGGCAGATTCAGTCGTATGAGGAACACGGTGCGGTGGATGTTGCGAGCTTGCGACGTACCATGCCAGATCAAGTTGAGCGCTTTGCCGATGTCTTCAGCGAGGCCCCTGAAGTGCCACGAGCCGGCAATCATTGCAACACGGAAGACATGCGAGGGATTCTTCTTTGGCTTGATCTCCTCACCATCGGCTCCGGTCAAGGGAGTCATCATGTGCTTGCCGCCATCCTGAGCAGACGTGGGAAGTCTCGTACGACGGCACGGACCAGGGAAAGACTCGGGGAAGAACTTCTTCCTCTCGTCGAGGGACCCAATGCTGCCTTCGTGCGAAAGGATGCGGTCGCTAGCGTCCGAGAACAGGGCGCTGATGGCGTCGGTGACTTTCGTCGACAGTTCGGGAAAGTCGACAGTCGACATCGGGACTGACGCAGGCGCATCGGCCGCGTCGGCAGTTCCCGCCAAGAGCTTCTCCATCTTCTGCTCGGCTTTCTCGACGATCGGAATGAGCGAGACAGGCATCCTGCGGTCGCGGAGGGCGTGAGAGTGATCAGCAAATCGGCCGGACCGCTCTCCCCTAAATCGAGCCAGTCAGACTTGCTTGAAGATGTAATGGATGTCACGGACCTGGATTGAAAGCGACCTGATCAATCCTCGAACTCTTCACATAACTACGTGCGAGGAAGGATGCTCACCAGCATGTATTTCGTGCGGAAGGGGTCGTCGCCTTTCTGCTTGAGGCCAAGCACGAACTCGTGGTCGAACGAAGCAATGCAAGGGATGGCGTCCTCGGCATAGCAGCTCGGAGGTCCGGACATCCAGCCCGGGCGTTTTTTCGGAGCAGGCGCACCGGGCAAGCCTGCATAGTGAACTCCTGAATCAGCACTGGGCCACAGCACTAGTGGACAGGTCCAGCTTTACGTACGCGTTTCTCCCTCTGCCATCGCCTTGTCGATGTCAATGAGCAAGGCATTCAGCCTCGGCGCGACTGAAAAGGTGAAGGAGTCGATCAGTGCTGCTCTGTTTCTCTCCGCTCCACCGATAGCTGCAAAACCGCAATCCGCACCTTCATTGAGCTGATACTGCCAGTAGTCGTGGGCCAAGAACCCGTTCTCCGCGGTTTTGAGGTTGTCTTCCGTGTTCGGCTTCAGCCACGACGAGTTCTTGAAGCCGTAATCGAGCCCAAAGACGCGATCGGCAGTTTTCGAAGCGTCGGGCAACGTCTGTGCGAGATTCGCTTCGCGATGGAGCAAGCCCGCGAGGCCGGCGAGCTCGTCCGTGCGACCGACCTAGGGGCCCAGGAGCTTCCACGACTCCGCATCGAGTTCGGCGCGGTCTTTGCCTTTCTTGGTGGTCTCTGTGAAACCGATCTCGGCTTGCTCAAGGACGCGAAGAGCAGCGGGGAGCAAAGCGAGGGAGAAGCCGCGCGGCAGGTACTTGAGCGCGCGGGAGGCGGCAGTGCTGGCAGACGCGTCCTCGAAGCAGAGTTTCGGACATGGTCATGGGAACGCTCAAGATACAAGGTAGATGCGCAAGTCGAAAGCCGAAGAAGGGCTGAGAAAGTGGGCGAACTCACGCCTTTGCGACCCAATTTGGGGTCGAAGAAGTTGACGTCGCCAATCCAGTCGCCGAGGGAAAGGGACCTGACTGCCCGCGGGAGAGCGATGATACCTTGCCAGTATAGCCAACGGTGCAAGCGTCAAGATCAAACCAGGCGAGGGCGTCAAAAGCGGTCGCATGGCTTTGGAGGACGATCTGGATGGGACGGCGAGGCAGGAAACCGCGAGGCGGGACGAGCGTGATCGCACCGGAACCTGGGCATGCCGTCCTCAGCCGTCAGTACAGTATAGTCCGAGGTCGACATGCCAACGGCCCGAGTTCTGACGCACCTCTGACGATGAGCAACTCGCCGCGGTACTGCGATTCCCACTCGAACTCGTGATCGTCGCGCCACTCCTTACTGTTCTCGTCAATCTCGACCTCGAACGTGCAGTACGTGCCCTTCTTCTTGCTCCCCTCGGAGAACGTTTCGGTCAACTTCGGTTTCGGCGGGAGGGCCGCCTGGATTTGCTGAATGATCGAGTTGACCTTCGGGATGAGCTGCGGAGCAAGTAATGTGCGGCAGAAACCAGTCAGCGCGCCACTACGTAGAATGTCAAGCACTCAAGGGTGAGACCGACCTCGTCTGGCTGCAGTCCGAAAAGGAAGAGGTCGACGTCGGAATCCTTGTAGGCATCGTCCTCGCTCTTGCCGGTCAAGATGGACAAGACCGCCCCGCCGCCCAAGACGACGTTGCTCCAGTCCACTGATGGGGTATATCAGCATCAGACATGAGACCGAGCCACGTAGTTGCGAGGAAGGCTCGGCTCACGCTTCTCGAGAAGGCCGCCGGTGGCCTGCTTGAGTTTTTGCTGGAAGGTGGCGAGATCCGGGCATGGCTGAGGTTGAAGAGCGGTCGCAGTGAACTTGCTGCTGTCGAGCACGAGTCCCTTCATGACCTCGGCTTTCTTGTCCGTCGCGATGGCGGTCATGCCCTCCTTGACGAGGTCCCACTCTTGGCCGAAGAGGCGGACGAGGTACGAGTCGCGGAGCTCCGGCGGACGTTCCGGACTGACGACCCAGTCCCTTTGCGCGTCGACCAAGTCGTAGAGACGTTCGGAAATGACAGGGGCAAGGGCGTCGGCGTGCGTACGGCGGAGCGAGAGGAGCGTCGACAGCGAGAGGTAAGGAAGGAGAGCGCGCAGGGTCTCGGACGAGCGTTCGGTGCCCTCGGACGCGAGAGCATCGAGCGCTTGCTGGTGCGTGTCGGGCGCGTTCAGCAGCGCGACGCTGGAATGATACGGGGACGAGCGAGGGAGAGCGAGGAAGGTGGCGGTCAGGCTCGCTCGCAATCCAGAGCGCGCCTGAGCGCAAGGGAAGGGAAGGGACTGGCACTCACAGCTTGAGGTGGTCGGGTAGCTTCATGACTCCTGCGGGCGGTCCCTTGTAGATTTGACCCGAGGTCGCGGTGAGGGGAGGCAGAGAAGAAAGAGAGGACGAGGAGGGACGGCGAGTCGTCATCCCAGACATGCCTCGTCAGTTCAGGTCCTCTTTAACCGCAGATACTTTCATAACGATTCATTAGATCTCTCATACGTCGTAGCATAGGGGCAGTGGCCACCGTCCGTTCGGAGGGAGCTCTCGAGAGCAACGCCTGGGCTTTTGGCACGAGTGAAAACTGCCTCTGAGGGACGACCAAGTCGTTCTGCAGCAAGTCGATGCACATTGCGAGGGAGAGGGAAGAAGCTTCACCTCTGCAAATTTCCGGAGGTGAACATGAAGGGGAGGGAGGATATGAAGAAACAACATTGAGGGGGGGGGGGGGGGAGGGGGGGGAAAAGTGAAGAGAGAGGCTTGAAGCTTGAAGGGCAGGAGAGAGTCGGGCACCTCGACGACGAGGAAACGGGCCTCAACCCATTCTGCAGTAGGGGCGAAGACGAGAAAAGGGTTTGCTCAGGTCAATCAAAGATGCTCTCCTGCCAAATCGCGCGCGCGCGCGTGAAAGGGAACGGATAGGAGGCTCCGCGCGAGACTTACTTTTGCGACACGTCGTCGGGCGGTCTGACCGCTTGCGCGAACGTCAACTGTGTGTGGATCAGTGTTCTCGTCAGCTGCCAAGTCTTCTTTCGAGACACCGAGACCGAGCGAGAAAGAAAGAGGGGAGGGGGGGAGGGGGCACGCACCAATCGCTTGAGACTCTGGATGTATTTCCGCGAAGTCTCGTCATTGAGAACGTGCGCGACATTGTTACTGAAAATCTTTTCTCGACCTGGCAGTGCGAATTCGCGTGGGTGTACGTCAGCCATCGTGTGCGTTGGTTTCGGCTTGATAGAGGGAGAGAGAGTGAGAGAGAAAGCTTACCTGAACGCTCGTGAATCTAGTGACAAGTCGAAAGCCGAAGCACACAAGATGAAAGCGTCAGTCATACAGCATAATGTAAAGTCTTTGTGATTCGCGCGCGAGCTGCACGAGGGGGATGGGGGAAAGAAGGAGGGAGGGAGGGAGGAAGGGAGAAAAAGGAAACGAGAGAGACTCACTCCGACCATGGTGACTCCGATCGGCCACGGCGCGTTCCCGATCGAGAGTTGCAAGTAAGCGTCGTTCGCTTTCAAGTATTCGCGCACTTGCATGTAGTGCGCAATCTTGGCAATGTTCATCAATACGTCCGGTTCCAGTTCCTGTGTCAAGGATCGGGTGAAGGAGTCAGTTCGTCGGCGTGCAAATACTAAGTGTTGGGAAGATAGGAAGCTAGCTTGGTTTGGCGTGGCGTGGCGTGGCGTGGCGCGACCGGGGGGCAGTTGTGACCAGAGAAGAAGAAGGAGCAAAGGAAACGAGGAACGTACCCGTTTCCGGAGGGATTTGAACAAGGGTTTCAGATACTCGGCCGAAGTCGCATGCGTAGCAGCTGCCATCTTGCCCTGCGTAGATCGCTTGACGCTCTCTGCGCACATGAATGTATTGTCAGTCTTTTCGATCCGTGTCTGCGAAAATCGCAAAGACAACAGGAAATGCGCCCGCCGCTCACCTGGCCGGTCTGCGAGAGATTGCTCCCATTCTTTGAGGACGCGCTATACAGAGGGTAAAACGTGATGAAGGAATCAGCAAAGCCGTGCCTGACAACCGCAGGACGAGAGAACAAGAAAGCTCGACCAGGGATGCGCGAAGAAGAAGAGGCCCAAGGAGGAAACCAGACGCCGCACCTTGAAGGCGTGGTATATTTGCGGATAGACCTTGTGCGGGTTGGTCCGGACGAGGTCGAGGTCGACGAGGACGTCTTGGTCTTTCGGGTTCGGTTCGCGGTCGACGTCGTCGTCTGCGTTTTTACCCTTGCCTTTGCCCTTGTCCTCCGCCGATCCTGCCGCTGTCGCTGGATCCGGATCCGGAGTCCCGACCGCCGCAGCAGACCCCTTTCCCTTGCCCTTGATATCGCCGCTCCCCGCCGCCCTCTTTGCCACCTTGTCCAACTCGAGTCCCAACTCTTGCCCCTCCATGGCCTTGGCAAACTCGTTCCTCTGACCGACTGTGGTGCTATCCTCGATCAATTCGAGCGCGCGCAAGCGAAGTCGGCGGTCCTTGTCGGATTCGGCAAAGAGGCGGATCGGTTGACCCTTTTGGCGTAAGCGGCGGATGGCTTCCTCGTTCGAGACGAAAAAGGTTTCTCCCGGAGTCGGACCCCCGCCCTCGCCGCCATCTATGGGAGTCGGTATCTGTTCCACCCCTGCGCCGGTAGTGCTGGTCGGAGTGGCGCCGTCGGCGGTTGCGAGGCTGGCAGCATCCGTCAACGATTTTGCGCCGCTCTTCTTAGCGGTGGTGTTGGTGGTCGACTTTGTCCCGTAGAGTTTCTCTCTCCTCTCCTGTTCCCTTCGCTTGCGTTCCTGCTCTCTCTGTTCCTGCTCGATGCGTTCGAGTTCTGCGCGTTTGAGGTATTTGGGGGGAGGGGGCGCGTCGGGCGAGGGCGAGGGCGAGAGCGAGGCGGTGACCTGGTCGAGCTGGCGCTTCTTTGACGCGATCTCGTTCTTGAGAAAGTTCATCGAGTCGAGTGTTGCTCTCTCTCTCTCTCAGTCAGTCAGTGAGTGAGTGAGTGAGTGAGTGAGTGATCTTTGAACCTCAAGAGGTGAGCGACTCGAGGGGAGGCGTCGATCTGGCGACGAGACAGCCGACGCTGCTGGTTCGGCCACCGGACTGGTGCGAGGTCGCACCCGCACCGCAGCAACTCTCGAGCCACCCGAGCAACCATGTCGGACGACGCTGAATCCCAGGCAAGTGCTCTCTTTCGCCCACTCGACTCGCCCCCGCCCCCGCCCTCTTTGCCAGCACGCGCGACCGACGACTGACACTGGCTTCCCCCTCCGACCTCGTCGCCCTTTAGGTACACCGCCCTCTTAACGTCCCGAGCTATAAACAGCGAGCTCACCCTCGTGCACACAACAGACCTTTGTTCTCCAGACGGCCTCGTTCGACGCCCGCTTCCCCAACACGAACCAGTCGAGGCACTGCGTGCGTCCTCTCGCTTCTCTCCTCGGCCCACGCTGCCTCACAAAGGCCTGGTCCGACCCTGGAGTACACGACCCAACTGACGAGCATCCTGCCTACCTCCCCTTTGTCTCCGCACCTCTGCCTCTCTCTCTGTCTCTCGGCGTGACCATCGACCCCCGTCTCGTTCCGATCCGCGCGATTACAATTCGCTCGCCTTCGGATCTCACCTTCGACACCACCTACCTCATACTCGGCCTCTCTTTTGCTCATGCGCGCTTGACTTGACGATTCGCGCCATCTTTTTGAACACTACAGTTCCAGGCTTACGTCGTGAGTCCCTTTCTGGGTCGTCTATGACGGGCTCAATCAAATCCGCGGGCAAAAAAAAAAAAAACCAGATCCACTGACTCGCAACCCTGCGCAGGACTACTTCAAGTGCGTCAACCACAAGGGAGAGGACTTCCCGGCGTGCAAGACTGTCAGTCTCACCACTACTTCCGCCTATCCCTTGGCCCCGACCCCTTCCCATTGCTCACTCGCTTCTTCTCCCCCCCACAGTTCTACCGCACCTACCACTCCCTGTGCCCGAGTGAGTCTCGTTCGCTTGCGCGGCACCTTTCTTTGCTCGTGCTCGTCGTTCCCAGACTGACCCTCCGCCTTGGCTCGCCGTTGACTCCTTCGCAGACGAGTGGGTAAGTTGATCCAGAAGGACGGACTGGTCCTCGCGCCCGCATGGCGGTGCCTGCGACACATATCAAAGGCAAGAAAAAAATGCCTCGAACGAAAAGCTTACCCTAAACCGTTTCTGTCGTTACCAGATCGCCAAGTGGGACGAGCAGCGAGAGGCCAACAAGGTCAGTTTCCGCTTCCCGCCCCCCAGGTTTCTCTTTCTCTCTCCCTCTTTTCCTTCCTTTTTGCCTGCCTGCCTGCCCCTACTCTTTTCAGCCTCATCTGACCCAAGCGGTCGGCTTTCTTACACACGCAGTTCCCGGCCAAGCTCGAGTAGGGGTTTCTGGGGTGCTTTTGTGGCGTGCTGTAATCCGAGAGGAGAAGAAGAAGAAAAAAAAAAAAAACCTTCCTTTCCCTCCAAAAACAATACGTGTCTTTCTGACTCGGCGTCTCTCTTGCGCCGCGGCCTGGTCCCGATGTCGATTGCTTGCATTTGGGGTTCTAGGAAAGTCATCGGCCCAAAAGACAGAATTAAGGAGGACCACTCAACTTCCCTCCATCGTGAGAGACGTCCATTCCCATCCGTTCCCGAAGAAACAAACTGGTGTCTTTTGATTCCTGTCGAATCAGTGGAGACAGACTATGTACTATAGAAGTTTTCTTTCCCGGCTCAAGTTCCGTGATCCAGAGTTGGGACAATGGATTCAAAAATGCAAAAGAAGGGAAAGCATTGGATACAGTGAGAGCTGTGGGGACTGATGACAGGGAGAGGGTTTCCCGGGGCGGGCGACTCAAGACTCGACTCGCACGAAGCGACGCAAGGGTTTACGACTGAACAGCGAGTCAACAGCAGCGGCGACAACAACAAGAGGAGGCGCCGCCGCCGCCCAGGCTGAGTGATCCCCCGGAAGGTGTCTGTTTTGATTCATGAAACGGATGAAAGACGAAAAAAGGGGGGCGCGAATGGAGGGCTCGATATTCGAGCAGGAAGGGGGACGAACAGAGAGAAACCCAGAAAGAGAGAGGAAGAGAGTGTTGCGCGGGGGCGGCCGCCTTGCTTGGTTGGTGTTTTTTTGTCCTACTGCTGCTTCTCGCTTTCAGAAGAGGCAGTAGCAGCAGCGATCGTTTTCGGCTTGGCAGCCGGCGCAGAAGACGACGAGGAAGAAGAGGTCGACGAGGAAGTCGAAGCGAGCCACTTTTTGCGCAGTTTCGGACCGACGTAGCGGAGGGATTTGATCGGTCCGGCGGAGAGGATCCCCTTGAGGGATTGGTTGAACGTCGGGCGGGCGACAATTTGCGCGAGGCCTGGGTTGGGGTTGATGACAAGGGGTTTTCACAGTTAGGAAGAGTCAACACACGCGTGCGCGCGCGACAATTTCGAGCAGAAAAACAGGAGGCGAGGGAGCCCCCGTCCCCAGACTCACTCTTGTCCATGACCTGCCGGAACTCGGGATCGGCGACAATCCGTTCCCACATCTTGCTCGACTCGAGGTCGATCCGCTGCGCTCCGCCTTGCTCCCGTTCGGCATCGTGCGCCTTCTGATCCCTTTGCCTCAACAACGCACCCTCGAGGTTCCACTTGCGCTCGTAGTGTCCGAGCACTTTTTCCCTCAACCCGATCGGCAACCGCGAGGCCGTGTGACCCCTCACGGCCGGCGCCAAGTTTTGTCGCATGAGGCGGATCCCGCCCATCTCTTCAACGAACGGGTACGCCTCGGTCGGGGTGAAATCTTCGCCGATCGTGTGGACGCTCTTCCAAAAGCTCTTGATCAACCCGCCGTAAAGGGACCGGAACGCCGGCAACTGGGCCGCGACAATGTTGCGAACCTTGTGCGGGTTCTCGCCGACACGCATGCGGAAATCACCGCGGTACGAGAGGCCGGCGATCTCTTCAAAGAGTTCAATTTCGGTGAACTCTTCGGGGAGGAGGAGGAGCGCGGCGCGGAGGGCCGAGGCGAGATTGACCTGATTCGCGAGCCGGACTCGCGCGTCGTCGTGCAGGATCTTGACCTGAAGGGGAAAGAAATTGCCCGATAGAGTGTGTGAGTTTGGACAAGCACAGCGAGCAAGTGAGCGAGCGTTGTGAGGGAGGGGACGAGCACGCACCGGCTTCTGGGTTCGTCCGGAAATGTAGAGCGTCTCCCAATCGAGCAAGTCGCGGCAAAGCGCATCGACCGAAATCACACCATACTTGAGCGACTGTGGGTGAGGAGCGAGGTTGAGCCGTCAGCACGGCCGGCTTTCACGCGCGAGTAAGGCCGCGTGCGCGCTCACCTTGCCGTTGATCTCGACGTCAACGTTGAACCACACTTCTGCCCCAAGCCCCTTTTCTTGCATCCACGCGACGGCGTTCGAGCCGAGTAGTCGCATCGGGAGAGAGTAGTGGTCCGGATGTTGCTGCATGTTGATCGCGTGCCAGTGGGAAGGGTGCGAGACGGCAAAGACAAAGTCGAGCAACGGTTTGTCCTGTGCGTTCGATGGTCATACTCAGCATCCGGGAGACACATGTAGGATTCCGAGGTTTTGGGAAGAACGCAGACGGCGGAACGCACCTCGTTCGTGTAGCCCTTTTGCTGAAAGACGCCGCTCCCGTACGCGAACGCGTACCTGATCGGGGCCTTGAACGAGCTCATGACATCCTCGAGGTCTCGCTGGATCTGTTCGGGCACCTTGATCATCTGGTTCCGCCCGAACGATTTCGGCAACTCGTTGACCGAGGTGATCCTTCTCCGCGGAACTCGAGCGTCCGCCGGCGGGGGCGCGAGCGGGTTCTGTACTGGTTTAGACGGTGTTCGTGGTTCAAACGGAGTAGTGGAAGTAGTCGACGTAGTGGTCGGCTGAGGCGAAGTGGTGGTGGTCGGCCGCGGGGATGAGGCGTCTCTTCGCCGGGCTCCACTCGCTCGGAGTCCGGGAGACGACGACGACGGCGGCGGCGGCGGTCCATGTTCTGCACTCGTCGTCGGCGACTGTCGCTCTGCATCTAGCCGGACGAGTCGAGTCGAGTGGAACGGAGCGGCGGCCGACCAAGCGATGAGAGCCGTCTGCTGCTGCTGCGGGCGCGGTCGTGCGACTCCGGCGGCGGCCGACAGAGCATTGGGCGCCAAGAGAGTGCGTCGGGATCCACGCATCGTGTTGAGCCACATGGCGGGCGACGCGTGGTACGCAGGGGAAGCGAGGCGGAGCATTCGGGTCCAGTGGGGGGTTTGACGTTTTTACGTTGGCCGGCTGATGAAGGAGACGTGCCCGAGTGTAAATCAAGGTCAGCTTTGCACGGTCCTTGTCCACGATGTCCCTCGGTCGCTTCCGAGGCTGCAGGCCAGCTTGAGAGGCGAATACACCTCGTCGGTTCGGGAACCGCGCAACTTGGGGAAAAGTCCGGAAGAGAGACGAACAACGACTCGAGCACTCACTCAAAGGTGAAACGGTACAGGTGATGGATTGGCGCGGTGCTTGGTGCGAGAGTAGCTTCGGAGTGAGTGAACGGCGCTCAGTGTGTGTCAGGTGCAGTCGAGTGTAGACCTCGGACGAGTTGGGAAACAGCGAGGCGGTGCTGCCGACGTGGCAAGAGGCTTCCCCCTGTCCAAAAGAGCCTAATCTGCGATGCAGGGGAGGCTCGGGCGCCTCGGTCTGGAACTTCCGATTCCGGCCATTTCCCCTCGCGAACCCGCCATCTCTCCCGCACAATCTAGACCAGCTCTCAGCTGGCGAGACAAGGCAGCACTTTAAAGACACAGCCACCCGCCGCTCGTCGGATCAATCACCCACAAGGCTGGTCCAGCCTGCTGATTGCTCGTTGCTCGTTCCCGCCGCCTCAGCTCGCGGTCCTGCTCACCTCTGCTGCATATCTCTGCTGCTACTGCTGAGCGCACACCGCTGCTGCTGCTGGCTGGCCGCTCTATCCACCCGCACATCCAATAAAGGAGGAGGATCTGCAATCTCGTTCGGAATAGAGGGACGCGCTCTCGAGAGTGTGATCAACCGTGCACCTAACGACACCGTCACACGAGGGAACCATGCCACCTCACCGTCGAGCATCCTCGATCGGGAGGTATGCCCCCGTCATCGGCGAACCGGGCGACATCACCGAATCGTACACCTCGGGCGCCATGACCCCCTCCATGCGTCGCATGAGCGGTTTCGCCACTTCTCAAACGACCATCCACGTCGGACGAACTTCGGCAGACGACGAACTCGACGACGACGACGACGACGACGACGACGACGATGAAGGCGGTGAAGACTTTGGTGGCCGAGGGAAACGGTTCCGTCGCGAAAAGGACGGCGGGTTCGCCAACCCCTCTGCGAGCTCGCCCATGCTCCCCGGCTCCAGAGTCGGTGCCGGCGCAGGCGCAGCATGGCGCAGCGTCGACGGGACTCGGTACCGCAGCGGCGGAGGGGGCCGCCGTGATTGGGGCCTTCGCGCCAAGATCGTCGCCTTTGTCCTCGTCACGGGCGCCCTCGGCGGACTCGGCTACTTCCTCTACATCCGGAACCGGGACACGTTCCAGGATGAGAGCTTTGAAGAGTGGTGGCATCGGTTCGAACTCGAGAACTACGTCCCCGAATGGATGCAAGGGTCCGAACACAACGCAACAACAACGACGACAACGACGACGAGCAGTGGTACTGTCGAAGCAGAAGCCGGGGAGTCTGAAAATGGTGTTGCGCCGCAACGAGCGTCGAGCTGGAGTAAAGCGCTCGACGCTATCCTCGAGCGCCCGACCCCTTCGGCCACTTTCGGTCGATGGAGCCGTCCAACCGCCACCACCTCGGCAGGCCGGTACGATTTCGAGGACTACAGCGAGGGGGACGAGCTCTCCACTGATGAGGCCGGCAACCGCCACGACTGGACCGTCTCTTCGTCGTACACGGACTCGTCGTCTTCTGCCTCGGACCTCGTCGGAAAAGGTCGATTCGCCGACTCGGTCGGCGAAGAAGTCTTGCAGCTCGCGGCGAACGGAACTCTCTCGGCGTACAAATGGCACGCGACTCTCCCGAGCCTCGCAGGCGCAGCGAGCTCGACTCTGCTCAAGTCGCCTTCCAAGGCTGATGGCGGCCGGTTGATCGTCGTCGGTGAGTTTCTCATCTACTGCGCGCTCGGAGTTGTGGAACGCGCTGACTCGGGGACATCTGACTCCGCAGGCGACCTTCACGGTACTCACCGCTCGCTCGTCTCGCTCTTGCACGGCGTCTCTTACTCGACCTCGCGCGACACTCTGCTCCACACCGGCGACGTCGTCACCAAATCCACTTTCGACGACTCTCTCCGGACTCTTGCCCTATTGAGGCAGTACGGCGCGAAAGGCGTGCGCGGCAACAACGACCAGAAGGTGCTCGAGTGGCGCAAGTGGATGGAGGCGTACGGTCCGATGCCCCTCGCCGACTCGAACAAGAAGTCGGTCAAAGCAGCCGCCGGCTCGGGCGCTCGGCAGGTTCCTCCGAGCCTCAAAGCCGAATACCGTCCGCTCCATGGCGGTGCGCCGAAATACGGCGGTCGGAACGCTCCGGCGCCGAGGAGGGTCAAAGCCAAGCGCAGCTGGCTGAGCTGGTTCACTGGCTCGGGCGAAGACGACGAGGTCGAGACCAGTCAAGACGAGCTGTCGAGCAGCTTTTTGGACGAGGACGAGATCTTCGAGGAGGAGACTTTCGACAGGACGGGCAGCGGCAGCGGCAGCAGCACGGACATCGTCCGGGTTGACGCCGAGGCTGCCTTGACTGCGAGCGATGCCGCAGCTGCTTCTGGCGCTCCGGACCGCTCGTGGCGCTCGAGGCCGACTCCCAACTACCGCGTCAGCGCCACTGCTGCCGCTGAGGAGCCTTCCAACGGCGGCGACCTCCTCGGTCCCGAGTACGCCTACCTCTCTTCCGATCTCTCCGCCACGGAGCGCGAACAACTCGGTCTCGCGATCCCAGAGGGTTGGGAATGGGGCAGCGAACACTTTGAGCTCGCCAAGCGGTTGACGAGGGCCGATGTCGAGTACCTCGAGGAGTTGCCGCTCACGCTGTGGGTCGAGGATCTGAAGAGTTGGGTTGTCCACGCCGGGATGGTCCCGTGGTCCTCGCTCCGTCGGACGCTCGCGCGCGTTTCCTCGGCTTCTTCTTTTTCGAGTCGGGTCTCGGCGGCACCCCGGTTCAAGCCTCTTCCGGAATTGCTCGACTCGGCTTCGGGCCTCGCCTTCTCGCCTTCGTCGAGCTCTCTGGCGCGCCAACTCGCCGAATCTTCGACCCGGACCGCCCTCCTCCTCGAACAAGCCAACACCGAACCATTCACGTTGCTCAACATGCGCACTCTGTCCCGGACCGGCGGCAGCGCGTCTCGGACCTACACCTCGAGCGGCAAACTTACGATCAAGGGCCCGCCGTCTGAATGGACCGTCAGCTCCAAGGGACGCAGGGCGAGCAAGAACAGCCAGCCGTGGTGGAGCGTTTGGGAGAGTAGCATGCAGGATTGCGCCGTCAAGGCTGACGAGGACGAACTCTGCGAAGAGGCGGGGGTCATCTACGGTCATTGGGCCGGCCAAGGCCTCCAAATTCAGGATCATTCGTGAGTTGTCTGCGGGCTGGGTGTTTCTTTCTCGCCAACACATCAGGGGCTAAAAGTTTGGTCGGCTTTTTTTTTGCGCTCTTCTGTTAGCATCGGACTCGACTCGGGCTGCGTTTACGGTCGTCGCCTGTCTGCCCTCGTCGTCCCGATCGGAAACGGCTCGTCGACGACGACGTCCCCACTCGGCAAGGCTCTCATCGCCCCGCCGAACAGTAAGCTCGACGCCACCGCTTTCACCCAAACCGAATCGAGCAGCACTCTTGTCGGCTCTTCCGGATTCGAATCTGAATCCAAACAAGTCGCCGACTCGACGAGGGAAGAAGAAGAAGAAGCGGAGGAGGAGGACGAGGCAAGCGGTGCTACTTCCGTTCGAGCTTCAGCAGCAGCAGCAGCAGTCGCCGCGCGGCCCAACTCGCAACCGAATTGGCACGGCGGCCTGAACCGCGTCAAACTCTCGCCACCCGGGAGCGCAATCGTCGCTGCTGTTGATAACGACCAAAACAGCGACTCGGTTTCTGAGGAAGAACCCAACTATATTGAACCGACGAGTGGCGCCGCCGAGGAGAACGACGAGGAGGAGAAGAAGGAGACTCGACCATGGTGGCGCCCTTGGCTGAGGAAACGCGCCCCGCCGCAGGGTCGACCGGGTATCGCCCCTTGGGAATCGGCCACCGATGAGCGCACAGCGGTTTCTTCGGCATCTCGGACGACTCGTCCTTCATCTTCTTCTTTTTCTTCTGCTCCGACGACGACGACAACGACGACGACGAAGACGGGCGTAGAGGGCGGTTCGAGGTCCCTCAAGAAGCTACATACTTCCCCTTCGACGACCTCGACTTTGAGGAAACAGAACGCTGCTGCCCACCAAGAAGACGACGAAGACGAGGAGGATCCCCGCATGGCGCCGTCAGCAGCAGCAACAGGACTCGAAGAAGGCGACAAGGAGGCCTCCTCTAGCAACCATCTCCGCGAACAGCAAGTCGTACTCGCGCAAGCGCGAGAGATCAACAACGCCTGGATTGTCAGCGTCGACTGCTCGGGCGAGCTCGCGTATCAGAATTGACTGTTCTCAGCTTGCCGCACATGTAACGACATACTCTCTTGACACTCTCTCTCTTGTAGCTTATAAAACCCTTTTGCCTTACCTACGTTCATATGTAGCAGTTTTCATTCCCAGCCCCCTCGCAATGACCACCATGTCAAGTCCTACTTTGTTCTTTCGCGACGTTTCGTTATGATTCTCCCAGAGGCCCCTTGTCCGAGAGCGAGCGGCTGGCTGCGCAACTCCTTTGTCAACAAAGTTGTTGCGCGTCGGCGGCGGCGCAAGGGGCGGGCGAACGAGAAAACGGATTTGATCATGAATTGAATGGGGTATTCGCTGTCATTTCGGTTGCTCCCGATGTATCTTGTTGGATTTCTATCAATCGTCGGGTTTTCAGATCCGTACAGAGGTATCCCGTTTTGAGAGGTTGCGGAGGTCTTGTTCTGCGCGTGTGTGTGTGCGACGACGACGACGATCCGATCAGCACGAACAACTCGACCAAAGAAGGCGCGCAAACCACGACGACGACGCGAACGCACCGATTCCCCAGACGTGAGCTTTCAGGTTGAGCAAGTCGAGGTGGTGCGACTCGATCAATTGTCGGGTCTCGTCCCTGAGCGAGTCGACCTGTTCAGTCTTTGCGGCTTGGCGTGCGAGGCGGTCGAGGCTCGTTTCGAGGGCGTTGATCCGCGAGAGATAAGTGGTCATCTATAGCGGGCGGGGGGGGGCTGAGTCAGTTGTCATGCAAAATAATGGGGGGGTGGAAGAAAGAAGAGAAAAGGGACGGCGGACCTGTTCGGTACTGGTTTTGAGTTCTTCTACGCTGGTGAGGAGTTTTTCCGAGGCTCGGCGGTAATCGTCGAGGACGCGGAAATAGCCGTACCCTCCTACTGCCGTCAACCCGAGGAGGAAACCGATGATACTGTGAAGAGCAAGGGTCAGTTGTCGGGACGGGGAGAGGGAGAGGGAGGGGGGGAGATGGGGGACTGACCCTCCTCTGAAGGCGCCTACGGGTCTTCGACTGCGCGATACGGGTGGTTCCTGGACGGGAGTTTCTGGCTCGAGGCCGAGCGGCAGCTGACTGGGTGCCGGGGAAGGGGAAGGAGGTGGAGTGGTGGTGCTGCTGGCGAGTGTTTGACTGTAGGGGAAGGTGGCAGGTTGGGTTACATTCTCGGCTGCTGCAGACGGTCCCTGTTCGGCGTAGAGTGCGTCGTGGGTTGTGCGAGTCGAAGTCGGGTGAGCGGGTGGTGGGGAGGGCGTAGGGCGAGAGGTGGACAGGGGAGCGCGATGGAGGATGGCCCTAGTAGCCGAGGGCGCTAGACTCCGAGTCAACATGGTAGGAATGAATGGCGAACGCGTGTAGAGTAGACTCGAGAGTGAGTGAGGTCACCACCCTCTTCGACTTGTTTCCACGCGTGGGCCATCCAATGGCGCCGCCGATCCGGTTACCAGGCGGCGAGCACCAGAGTCGCAGCTGGACCCACCCCGTCCGCCGATCCTGGTCGCGCTTGAAGCAAGTCCGCGGCATCCGTGACCTCGCTCGCTGGTCCCTCCGCTCGTTCCGACTCGCCCAGCTCCCCTTGCGCATCCGCCCCGCCCTGGTCCTCGGAACCTTCCTCGCCTTGCTGCTCCTCTCCCTCCTCGGGTTCCACCCCACCCTCGCCAGTCACCTCGCCCCGTCTGCCGTCCCGTGGTCCGACAAGGTCCTCCACTTTATCTGCTTCGGAATCGCCACTGCCCTCTTTTACAGCTGCTGGGTCGTCGAGGAACATGCGAGGAGAGTCACCTTTTGGCGATACTGGAACGAACTCGTCTCCCTACTCGGGTTCACCCTCGTCGGCGGGATCGGGTCCGAATTCGTCCAGGCCTTGTTGCCGTACAAGTCGTTCCAGATCGGCGACGTCGTCGCAAACTTGCTCGGTTCCGGACTCGCAGTCGTCGTCATGCACCACTACTCGCGCCAAGCGAGGCGTGCAGCCGAACTACGAACGCTCTACGTTCACCTCGACCAGATCAATCCAGAAGATGATGACGACGACGACGACGACTACGATGACGCCGAAAGGGGCGACTCTCTCGACGATGAGCGGGATCTTGATCAAACGAGAAGAAGAGGCAACGGAGAGGCGGCGCCGGACGCCGAAGCGGGCTTGCTGCGCCACCAACGCCGACGGCGCGAGATGCAAGAATCTGGACGAGGTGGAGCCAACATGCGCTTTGCCCGCGTCGACTCGATCAACCCCGACAGTGTCGCGAAACGGAAACAACAGCAACAGGCTCTCGACCCGTGGAGCGCGACCGACGACGAGATCTTTGGACTCGGCGACGAAGACGGCGATGACGACGACGACGACGACGACGGCCTGATGACGACTCCTCGCCCCCCTCCTTCCCTGACAGTGACGCCGCCCCCGCGACCACCGCCACCGCCTGGTGGACGGAATCCTTCCACTGACGCTGCTGCTGGCCCTCTCTGATCAGGGGTGGTCGTACTCGAATGGGGAGGGGAGTCCGTCCGCCTCGGCGGATGTGGGACAACTCTAGACGGTCAAATGTAACAAGTGATCTTTCGGGAAGAAAGAGATTCGCGGAGAAAGGATCGTATTTAACGGCATCCATCGGCCGGATCCCGTTTCCATGGTCTTTCTCCATTCAAATGTCCCCCACCCTCCTGGACACGTCAACTTTCTCTCCCTCCTCCAACCGATAAGAACAGAAAGAGATTGATCTCGCGAAATACGTGTGCGGCGAGCGGGATGAGAGAGGGCGACTGAGATATAGAGTGAGAGAGGAGGGACGGAGGCGGATTTGGTGTTGTGGGAGGTTGGATGAGGGTTGCTACAACTCGGAGAGAGAGAGAGAAAGAGAGATACACACAGGCGGCTGCGCAGTGAGCGTGAGCAACACCTGAGAACGGAGAGGGGGTATCATGGTCGTGTATGCATGACGAGAAGGTGGGGGTATCGTGTATGACCTGTTTTTAGGGGGGGGGGGGGGGAGTGGGCAGAGCACTACTGCTGCTGCTGCGAGGTGGTGGGGTATAGGGGGGTTTGGGGGTGTGGTGTGATGATGAACGATGATGATGAAGAGTTATGTGGGTTTTTGTTGGGGTCGTGTCAAAAGTTGGTGCGGGTTGGTCGGCGACCGCCCTCAGATGGTCTCATGGCGACCCTCGTTAGGAGACGGTGACGCCATCGCCGGCGACTTCAATGGCGGTTCGCTCGCACGGTTGTTCGAAGCGCCAGCACTGGTGCCGTTACCGGGTGGCGTCCTGTCCTCGTCCGTTTCGGAGCCGCGAGAGGAAGGATGGTGATGGTGACCGGAACCGTGCCAGGTCGGTTGCGGCGAAGACGGTCGCATCGGGATTTCGGTGCGGGAACCGGGTTCGCGGCGCCAAAACTCGTTCAGGACGAGCTCGCCCGCGGTGGGCTCGATTTCGGTACCATCTGTATGCGAAAACCCCTCCCCTCGTCGAGTCAGCCCAAACTCAGAGGCCTTCGGTTGTGAAGGGCTCTCTCGGAGACGAGAGTGCTCACCGCGCGAGATCTTGACTTCACGATTCCCGTTGAACGAGTTGCGGATGTGACGGGTACGTGCGAACGGCAGCGTCCGGCTGCATGCAAACGGTGCTCAGAGTGAGTGACGAACTTGGGTGGTGGAAAGAGGAACAAGGAGCGCACACTTGGATCCATTCGATGGCAAACGGTGTGCTACCACCTTCGGTGCGAACAGTGGCGTTGGACCTGAAGCGTAGTAAAAAGAAGACGGAGATCAGCCAAGTCGGTTCTGGCTCGAAGACGGGGCCAATGACAAACGAACGCACTTCTTTTCGGTGCTGACCGAGCTCGCACGGTCGCGGGCAGTCTCGATCTTGTCGAGGCGGGCGTTTCGCGCTTCCGCCGCGTTCACAAACGCGTCTTCACCAGGGCTCGAAGTCTCCGGCGGAAGGGTCTCGTCGATGTCTTCGACCTTGATTGACGGCTGCTCCGGCGAGACGGGCGGACTCGGTTCGCGCATCTGCGGGTCGTAGCTGACCGACTTGCGAGCCTGGTCGGCGACGTCCGGCGGGAGGTGAAGCCTCTCGGCGGTCTCGAGTGCCACTCGCTCCTGTTCTTGCGACATTGCCCTCCGGTCAGATGCAGGTACGGCGGAGAGCGTCGCGGGAGCGGAACCACTACCCGATACTTCGACGCCAGCGCTGCTCGGCGTCGCCGTCGCCGTGGTTGTCGGCGTGATTCCGGTCGGCGACACGTCGAGCCAGCGATTCTCGGACGGAGAGAAGACGTGGGGCGGAACGGGCGGAGTGACTTCGGACGACGAGGTGCCGTTCTCGTTCTCTTCCATGATGGTCGTATCCGGATAAGTGAGACGGTGCTCGACGGAGGTAGCACTTCGACCGCCAGCCGAGGAGCCGAGCGAGCGGGTCGAGTGCGACGAGCTCGTACCACCGCCGTTGCCGATCGGACCAGCCATTCGAGCGTAGCCAAACCAGCTTCCGGCTCCGTTGGCTCCAAAGAGCAGGTAGACGCTCCGCGCCGTCTTGTACGCTTGCTGAAGTACAGGCTGTTGGACAATTGGGTTGATCAGTAGCGTTCGCGCCACCTCTGCAGCTGGAGACGACTGACCTCGTTGTGCAGTTGCGTCGCCCACATACCAGTCTCGACAGACTTTTGTAGCTCAGAGATATCGTGACTCTTCAGGATGAAGTACCTGAGACGGAAAGAAAGTAGAGGTCAGATCGTGTGAAAGCGCAGACCAAACAGTCAGGTGGAGACTTGCCGTCGTTCGAAATGTCTCGCGAGGAAGCTGCTGGTCGTGCTGGCCGAGCCGATGCTCGCACTGGAACTGTTGAGCGACACGGTGCTCTTCCGGCGCTTGTCCGGCAAGCCCTTGTCCAGCGAGACGTTGATCTCGAGCGCGGGAGGCGGACTCTTCTCGCGAAGCGCCCGTTGCTCCTGCTGCATCTTGAGCTGCTGCGCGCGCACGAACGCCGTATGAAGCCCGCCCAACCGTTGCGCACCGACGCCCGACTTGGAGTCGTCCTCTGCCTTGCGCACCCGGCACACGAGCGGTTTCGCGCGAGTGTCGTCCGGCCGCAGGGTGACCCCGTTCGTCACCGCGATCGAATGGTGGAGGTGCAAGTTGGTGATATAGTTCACGAAGGCGCAGTTCGAGCGGGTGATCAGGTGAATCGACTCGACCCCGTTCGATTCGAGGTCGGCCGCCTCGTCTCCGGGGGTCGCCACCATTCCGCATTCCGCCGGCGTCGGACGGGTCTGGAAGAACTGCCACAGCTCGGCGTGACTGGCATCGGATGGGACATTGCCGACCCTGTTGCCAGCAAAGAAAGCCCCGGCGCAAGTGTCAGCAGATACGCTTTATCTCCTCCTCGCCTACGCCGAACACCGATCGGAACCTTGCGCCCGATTGCGCTCGTTCCAATCGCAATTGCAAGAGGGAACAAGGTACTGACCACAGAGCGTGCAACGAGTGCGTAGGAGGTCTCGGAAGATCCTTGCGAGTTCTCCCGCCGCCAACTCGTGGCTGGACCCATCCGTGCCGCGCAGTGCTTGACGGCGGCGGCGGCGGCGACGGCAAGGGCAATCCGGAGGATGATCCTAGCTCCGCCGGGCCCATCGATAACGGTGGGGGCTCCAAGCCGTTCGCAACAACCGGATGCGGCGCCATATTCGATGAAGGGTAGCCCGATCGAGTACCGTACTGCCGTTCTCTCGGGCCGTTTTCCACAAAAAGTTCGGATGGAACCGAGGTCACAACGGCAGATTGCGGGAAAGCGAATGCGGGGTCGACGGCGGGCCCAGGTTCGTGCACGCTTGCCGGCGGCGACAGCAACGGACCGCCATGAGGAGGAGGGTGACCACCGCTCGGTATTCGCTGGCGATCGAGGCTGATCCGGTCGGACGAAACCGAGCGACCGGCCGAGATGGGGTAGGCGACTTGAGTCTGCGTCGTCTCGAACGGCGAAACAGGTCCCGTTCCCGGCGAAGTTTCAGTCGACGGAGGTGACACGAAGTGCGGGTCTAAGATATGCGGCGAGAGGTTAGGGAGGTGATAGCCAGGCTGGTACGACGACGGAGAAGAAGCATCGGAGGAGCCGGCGTGACCTGACGGCCTTCGTTGCGGTGCAGAGGGGCCGTAGGAACCGTCGGGATAGGGTCGAGGGTACTGAACAGGGTGCCGGTGAAACTCTTGCGGGTAGACCGGCTGCTGCGAATACACCTGCTGAGGAGGAGGCGGTACGGGTACGCCGTACGGCTGCGGCGCCACGAGCTGGACGTAATGCCCGTCCGAGGTCGCGACCAGACCGGTGGGGTAGCCGCCGCTTTGCGCTGGATATCCGAGCACGTACGTCGGCCGCACGGGAGCCTGAGCCGCCGGGTGAACGTGGTAATACTGCGGCGGCGGCGGCGGGTACGGCGCCGATTCGTACCCTGGGCCGGCCCAGTGCACGGGGTTGTTCGGTACCGGAAGATAGCCACCCTGCCCGTAGCTCGTCTCGAGGAGCGGGTGCGCGGAATAGCTCGAGCCGGGGAAACCGGGACGGCGGAGAGGTTCGGCGGGAGGATACGATGGGGCGCCAGGCAAGTAATACGCATCGGAAGAGCTCGAGGCCGACCGCGAAGGGCGCGGGCGTCCAGGCAAATCTTCCGGTGGCGGGACGCTATGTGGAGTGCGACCGGGCGGGATCATCTGGGTTTTGAGCGTCGATTGTCGCGGCACGGATTCTGCGCTGTTGGTGCGCGGCGCCGAGCTTCCGAGCGAATCATACTGCCATCACGCGCGGAGGTCAGCGCAGCTCGACGGAAGAGTACGACGTCATGGAGATGCGCTTACGAGGCTGGTGACCGAAGTTGTCCGGCTGGCGGGAGAGCGTGAAGAGTAGCTGGTGAACGAACTCTGCACGCGGGCGAGCGATGGCCTCGTCGGGATCGGTTGCGCTCCGCCCGGCACTGGAGATCCGGGTTCTGTAGATGCGCCGGCAGGTGTCAACTCGAGTCGCATACGCCGACGTGAGATCGGTTTCGCAAGGGGAAAAGGTGCCGAAAAACTGACCGATCGGACCGTCATCGCCACCAAACTCGCTGTCTGTAGAGTCGAGGCGAAGTTTCTGCTCCATCGCGTACTCCATCCCGCCGTAGACCGATCTGTCGAGCTGTCTTGGCCCGGGAAGTCCTGCCCGTGGCGGATCTGCTGCCGATCCGACATCGCCCTCGCCGCCGAGTCCGCCTCGTTCAACCCGACGTCGCTCTCGGTCGTAACCGTACGGCGCGCTCATGCGGCGTAGAGCCCGAAAGTATCAAGCTTTGTGGCGCTGTAGGCCACCGCTGTAGCTCTTGGCGGGTGGTCGGGTGCGCGAGGAAGGAAGTCGACTCGGGCGGAGCACAGGCGGTCTGGCCCAGAAGACGAGCGGGACACGGCGTGAAAAATTCGACGCGCCGGTAACCGAGCAGCCGTGCGAGGAAGTCCGGGCAATCCAAAGGACGCCTGGGAAAGAAGGGCAGCGTGCGGTGCGGCGAGTGATGTAAGAGTCGTCGAGGTGCAAGGACGTGAAGAACTGCAGGCGGACGCAATCAGGTGAAAGTCGGAAAGGATCTGCAAAAACCGAGCGCTGGGACTGTCGATCCGACCGCGGATCACTACGTTCGAGGCTTACAGCCCAGCAAAGAGCGGATGCCTTCGGCTCGTTGACCAGAATGCAAGTATCGCAGACCGAGGCGCCGTCAGTCGTCAATCGTCTCTAGACGACGCGCCGACGAAGGTGCACGGTAATCATGACGAACTTGTTCCCCCGCCTTTATCGTGGTCTCGATGTCGATCACCTTTTCCTTCGCCGGCTCTCGGTCTCGGCATACGCATGCAGTGTCATGCATTGTGCTCTTGATCATGATCTCCGCGGCGCCTGCCGCCGCGCGCGTGCGGCTGGAAGCGCCATGAAATCGTCAACCTCGAGCCTCCGCAGCACCTCCAGCAAGTCGTCACCGACTACGTTTCAAATTTCAGCCGCGAGAGATGCTTAATTGTCAGGCCGAGAGCCTAAAAGGTACCCGGGCAGTTCCCATCGGAATACCATCACATCGTAGCAACGTCGGCTCCGAGGTCCGCACGAGCTGCTTGATGCTTACCCGCTGGTAGCCAAAGCAGATCCTGCAGCCGATCGAGCTTACCACTTCACCCAGCCCCAGAATCAGGAGGTGGGACATGAACATGTTACAACGCTAAGGTGGATCGTCACCTAGGAACTGCTCCACGGAGCGACCAGACCGTTCTCGACGTAATTGTCGTGGAGGACGGTCGTGGTGTACCCGCTGAAAGTCGACTGGTGCGTACCGAGCACCCGCACAGCTCGCGCTGCAATCTTATGGAGATAAAGGAGCGAGTCAGTGTAAGAGTTTCGAAAAGAGGACAGCGCAGAGTACAACCGGACTCACCTCGGCTTCGAGGAACGGCAGCAAAAATCTCCCGAGATCAGTTCCGTCCCAATCACTGGTCCACTGACTCTGACCCGGCGCGAATCCCTCCGCCTCGCCGCGTGTCTTTGCAGTATCGGCGAGTCGTACCAACTCGGCGATCGGCTCGTCGTTGACTGGGTTGACCGCGCCCGTCGCGGAAAAGTCGCCGAGCAGGAACGTGCAAGGGAACCACCGGAAGAAGGGCGCGAGGTTCGGATCGGAGGTCGGACGACGAGAATCGGTCGCGATGTAGAGGGGCGTGTTGAGGCGAGCGAGGTGAGGCGACTCGGCGGGGTCGTGCAGGTCGCCTCGGCAGCGAAGATGCGGCGCGAGCGGACGGGCAGGACCACCTCGGAGCGGCTTGCGGCGCACCAAGTGTATCGCATCGTCCGTCTCGGCTTCGTCCGACGAGAAGAGTGGCGATGCGTCGCCCCGGACGGAAATGCCGTCGACATCGGACTCTCCAACCTCATCGATGTCAGCGTAATCGACGAAAAGGACAGGGGCTGGGTGCACCAGCTCCGCTCTGCGTCCTCGCGCCCGATGAGAAAGACTTGGCCGCCGCTTCCGACGAGGCTCCGAGGTCTTGTAAAGCTTCTCGGCGACCGATTTCGAGAGGCCGAAGACTTCGGTGCAGAGTTTGAGAAAGAGCCGGTGCATGTTCTCCGATGCGTGAGACTGTACAGATGTTGTCCGTGTCAGTCTTGCGGAACAGGCGCATGAGGGCGAGGGGGACGCCGGCGTACCTTGAAGACTCCGTCCCCGACACGAGCATGAACGGCGACATAAGAACCGAGCGCGTCTCGGACCTGATCACTGATCGCGTCGAGCCCTTCGTTGCGCAGGATCATCTTGGCGCTCGTCTTGTCGTGCAGCGCCTTGTTCTTTGGATCGACCAGCTTGAGTCGACTGCCACTGAACAGGCTACCGAATCGGAGGAGACGCTTCGACCCGATTCCGGCCGCGTTACAAAGGTCATCGAGTTCGAGCCTCGACTCGAAAGCGCCATCGAGTGCAGTGTCTCGCGAGTCCAGAATCTGGTACGAACGTCGAGCCATGTCTTCGAAGGTGTGAATGTCGGCGGCGGCGAGACCGAGCCCGTCCGTCATGCTCGTGAGCCACTCCGTCGACGAGTTCCAGCGATCAACGAGAGCGTGATTTTTGAGGAGGTCAGGTTCAATGAGGTAGTCCCACCCCACGTAAGTCCCTGTGAGCACCGGGATTCAGTGACCGGGCCTTCCGACGACCGCAAACGAAGGGGAGAAGACGACCTACACCCCGTCGACGGATCGCACGCTTCGCCCAGTCCGATCAAATGTGATTTCGGATTGGTGGCTGCAGGCTTGTCGGGTTCGAGTCCGGCCTTGCACCGCTCCGAGAAGACGACAGTGTGTTTGGGATCGGGTTCCCACGGCATGGCGTGCCCGAGTCGGGCAGGTGGGAGGAGAAGCGTGCGATTGAGCAGCTGGGCGAGCACCAGTGCATTGACGAGGGATTTGCGCTCTGCGGGTACAGCTTATATGATGAGGACTGGTTCTGCGTCGAAGGGACAATGGGATTCCGGGAGTTCCGCCGGAACTTACGATTGTGGAAACCCGAATGGTTCTCGTACGCAAGGTACTTTGTAGTTGACCTTGCGTCCAAGTCGGCACTGGGCGGTCGAGGTCGTGGATGTACGTTCCAAGAGGGTATCGGAGACGGCGCAGTCTCTGGCGCAGGCGAAACGATGGCGGTCGGGGATGTTGCGGCCACCGGAGTCGTGCTTCCTTCGCGCTGCGGGCTTGCCCAAGCGTCTTCGAGGTCTGCGGCATTCTCAGGTTGTTCATCGTGCAACGCTAGGGCTCCCCCTTGACCCGTCGATCCTGGGAACGATTCGTGGGCGGCATTCCAGAGCTTCTCAGGCCGGCCGAGGTCTGCGTTTCCGGTTGTACTGATGCGCCAGCCTGATCCAGCGAGTATGATGACGGCAAAACACCCGACGAGCCATCTTCGCGTATGCGTCGTCGACGTCGACGTCGACACCCCCGCTTCGGACGACCTTGACCTCGAAGTCCACTTCGTGACGTCCTCGGTCGGCGTGCGAGACCATCCTGCGTCTGTCCTCGCGAGCAGCGGCTCCTCTACGGACGCGATAGGCGAGTAATCGGACGTCGAAGGCGAAGTTCTCCAGCTGGCGATCCGAGCGACAAAGTCGTGAGCAGCAGGCGGAGACGAGCGCGGCTGCCGAGCAGTTGCCATCTAGGTCCAGAGCTCTTTTCGATCCTGTCGAGCCCTTTACTAAACTGGCGCGGTGGAGAAAGGGAGCAAGGCGGTCCTCCGCGGGCAGTCGAAAAGAGCCGAAACAACAAAGTCTCAATCGACGCGCAACATACAATCCGAGATCAATGCACGCTCGGAAGAGCAGGTAACGTGCATGAGTTCTGTTCTGGTATTGCAGCCTCGATACATGTAGTCACCCCCTCGCCCACGGGCTGTCCTTGCGCCCTCAAGCATTTCGCCTCCGAGAACAAGTTGTCCTCGCCTTGCAAGACAACTCCTGGACCCACAGGCAAGCGATAGTCCATGGAAAGCCCACTAGAAGGACAGCCACGGCTTGTTGGTCTGAATCCAGCCCTCGAGCTGTCGCCAAAAGTCGGCGACCGTCGATTTGTCAATGTGGCGCTTGCTCGGATCGATCTGGACGCGCAAAAGCAGGCAGGTACATGTCAGTCGGGGCGCATATATGACTTCACGAGTGGAACGGAAGCACGCACCCTGAGTTCCGAGACGTTCCAGCTTCGGATCTTGGCGTTTGGCGGGTCAGCGGTCCATTGCGGGTAGACGCCCTTGACTGCAAGTGACCGACATGCGACAAGAATCAGCAAATCGTAACCTTGAGGAAGAAATGTTTGATTGTGAAAGCTTGGGGGGCGTACCGTTGTGGAACAGCTCCTTTGGTTCTTTCCACTTGTACGGCTTGAACTGCCACTCCTGCCCGGTCGTCATGACGCAGACCACACGATCCCTAGCGTTCAAAACGCGGGTCAGTCCTGCGGACAGGTTTGTTGCAACGGGCAGACACGCACCAAGCCTCGTCGAGCTTGCCCGCACCGCCAAACTTGCTGAGCGCCTCGACCGAATCGACGACAAAGTATCGCGCGTTCCTCGTCTCGTTGCCGGCCCCTCCGACCGATCCGGTCGCGCGCGCATGGTTGATCTGGATCACGTCCTCGGCCACGTACGCTGTCGAGGCACCGGCGGCTTCTCTCCGAGCATCCTCCGACGGAATGAACCTGCGGAAGCAGTTTCCCGCAAAGTCAGTTTGACGAGCTCCCTGACTGTTGGCGCGGAACCTGCAGTCGCACCTTGACTCTTCCAGCAGTTGCTTGACGTTGTGCATGGTGATCAGCGCCGTCGAGGAAGGCGAGATCATGATGATCGGGTTGAGTTGCTTCTTCTTCTGCGGCTTGGCGCCAGCGGGTGCAAGCGGTTGTGCCGGCTGTCGTTTGCCCATGTCCTCCTTCATCTGCTTCAACCGTGGCTCGACGAGCGCTCGAACAGACTCAAAGTTCTGTCGGTGCAGCGTCAGTTCACAAGGGCGGGAGGGGAGAGTAGCAGTACAGACTCCAGAAACGCACATTGATTCGCTCGCCGCACAGGACGGTTTCCCTGTTGTGATATGCGCCTCCGGACCTTTCCACCTTGGGTTCGTTCGGGCCGACGAGGAATCCGTACGCGGGGCCGTCAATGATGCTGATCATCCGTTTCACCTTCTCCTGGTCGTCCCGGTCCGGGACGTAGCGAGCCTTCTTGGCGGGCGGTGCGCCTCCGGCGGCGGAAGGAGCGGTCGTCGAGGACGATGCTGCGTCTGCAGCGTCCCGCTTCAGCCCAGCGGGCAAGGGCCGGATCCGGCCTTCCGGTCCATCGATGTCTCCCTCTCCGGCGAGGTAGCTGCAGACGATCCTGCGGTCGGTCGCCGAGATGAAGGCAATTCCTGCTTCAGACGCCTTCCTGAGATAGTCTCCGAACGGGGCACTGCGTTCGTTGTAGCCGAGCAACAGAGTCGCGAGGTCATAAGTCGGCGCGGCGGGGTCGTCGACGCTGTCGCGCGGATTGCTCAGGAAGCGCGTCGGCGTCTGCTTTGGAAAGTTGTGCTTGTTGGCACCGTGCCCGAACGAGATCTCGGTCGCCTCCTTGAGGTTGAACACTTCGTCGCCCGTCGATGAGCGGAGTGAGATCGCCTGCCCGGAGCTCAACGCCTGCCGCAGCAGGAGCAGCGGGTCCTCAGAGGTCATGTTGGGCTTTTTGGGGCAGCCTTCACGTGGTACGCAGGCGAGTCAGGTCGGTGACGAAGAGTGAACGAGGCTGCGTGTGTTGTCGAGGACAACTTGACTTTACGGACGAGACCACGAAAATACGCCAAAGTGCACTCGAGAGCTTCTTGCAGCTATACACGAGAACTACAGCTTGTACAGGCACAGCAAAGCGCGTCCTCAGCGGTAGGGATAATCCGCGGTTCGCAGACCTCCGTGAATTGTTCAGAGGGAAGGAAAAAGACTCGACGAGATGCAGGTAACCCCGGCGTAGACAGTAGGATTGTAAGAGAGACAACAATGCAGTGATTTGAGAGCCGTACAAAAGTTCACCTTCCGCGCCTCCCTCCGTCGTCCATCTAATGCTTCGAGCGCTTCTTGTCCTTCTTCTGCTTCTTGCCGTTCGACTTGTTCGCGCCCTCCTCGGGTCCGCCCTCCGGTCCCTTACGCTTCAAACCTTTGGTCGAGTTCGGGTTCTTGACACTGACGGTAGAGGAAGCGGTAGCTTTGCCGCCGGCGAGCTTGGCAGCGACCTGGGCTTCCGCTGCCGCCCATTCGTCCTTCGAACCTCCGATCGAGTACCTAAGCGGGTCGGAGGGGAGCATAGTGTCCGTCAGAAAGAGAGTCTGGTGCCAGGGAGACATGCTGGCAAAGGGGACACCTTACTCACTGCTTCAAGTCGAGCGAATCAATCACCTCGCGCTGTTGATCCCGCAGCTGCTTGAGCACCTCGTCGCCCTCGGCCTCGAGCTCCTGGGCGATCGCAGCCTTGTTCGAGAGCTGGGTGGCAACGCCCGAGCCGTTCAAGTTCGGGTTCGGAGTCGGCAAGATGCGAGCGGCAGCGGCGGCGGCAGCGTCTTCGGAAGGCAACGTGCGCGCAACGCCGTCCTTCAAGAGCTCTTGCAAAGCCTTGGTGAGCTTGCGGATGACCTTGACGAAGAGCGCCAGCGTTTGCGCGACCGGAAGCTGCAACTCGGACTGTCACAAGAGGCAAGTCAGCCGAGTCGCTCAGGATCAGAGCGTCGAAGAAAGGGAAATGGAACGAACCTCGATGTCCTCGACAGACTTGCGTTGCAGACCAAGAGCGCAAAGGATCGACGCTTGCACGCCAGACAGTTTGACGTCTTCCGGCAGGCGACGGGTGAAGTAGAGGCCAGCGAGGGTCGGCAACAGGTCGAGGATGACGTGGTAGTCGAGCATGTTGTTGCCGTACGACTCGAGACGCTTCAGGTCGAAGGGCGAGAACAAGTCGCGCACATCGGTCGATACGAGGGCTGTAGACAAGAAGGGGAGGCTCAGCACGGAAGATGGCTGACGACGCCGAGTGAGGTGAATCCGGCCAACTCACTTCGTCGGTTGTCGAGGGTCTCCAGAACACTCGCAGCCTCGAGGATACTCAGTGCGGTGATCGAGCCAAACTCGCGGAACTTGTACGAAAGCAGAGTGATGAAGCGCTTGCGGAAGTCTGCGCACGTGCGGGGGCAAAGTCAGAACAGGTTAACGCGGTGAAGAGAGGTCGGGAATATTTATCGAGCTCACCGACAGAGAAGGCGCCGAGCCACCGGTTCGCTTCTTCGGCATTCTTGTTGAGCCCGCGAAGCATGACGCACGAGTGCTCGCCGGTCAAGTCGTTCTGCGACTGGCGCAAGTAGAGAGGGACGAAACCAGCCCGCTTCCAGAACTTGAACAGCGACGGCGTGATGCCGTACGAAGTACCGAGGTAGTCCAAGTTCTCCGGTTGACGCTCCGAAAGTCGCTGCAACAGGGGCGGCATCTTGGCGGCGTCACGGATCCCGATTCGGTCAGTCGCGAGCGAAGCGTCCTCGTCCACCTTGGCGACGTCCTCGAACGTTTCGACCTCGAGCTCGGCAGCGACTTCGTCCAGGTTCAACAGCTCGCCGCTGTAGAACGAGTTGAGCGCCTGCAGAGTCCGGCTGCCGTAGCCCATCTTGGCGTAATCCGGGTGGGCGGCGATACGGACCACACGGGCTCCAGAGAGGCTGGCAAAGTCGTCGTCCTGGAACTGCTGTGTGATGGTCCACGGAATCAAGTCGCCGCCGGCGAGCTTGCCCCGCGCGAGGTTGTCCATGACCGTCTGTTTCGATATGTTGCCCTCGAGCGCGACCTGAACCACGACGAGCGGTTCCGGGAGAGAGTTGTCTCCTTCCTTCAACGGCGGCAAGAGCACAAAGAGGTGGTGACCGGGCGCGTCCGACATGAGCTGCAAATCGTTCGGCGAATTCTTGTAGTGCGAAGCGACGTAAAGGCTCATCATGCGCTGCAGGAAGACTTCGGACGCCGGGTGGTAGGAGAAGAGGGTGTCGCGGTTGACGTAGTACAGCTCGCACTGAGACGGGTGCGGGCAACCCTGCAAGGTCTTCTTGCTCGGCACGGCAATCGTCGCATCGAGGCAGAGCAGCTGATTCAGCCACTTCTCGATCTCGTCGCCCGGCGCGTACCGGATTGGGGTCGTGAGTTTGATCTCCTTCAGGGTCCGCGAGATCGCAAGGGACGACGACGAGGAAGATCCGCCCTTGACCGTCGTGCCGTCGTCGTCCTTGGTCGGCGCCGAGAGCGCGGAGGAAGGTCGCGACATTTCTCGGAGCTGCTGCAACAGTTTGAGGGAAAGCGATCGACCGGTGCCCTCGTAGCCGTTGATGGTAGACGCCATAAAGACGAGGTACGGGCCGAGGAGCGAGCGAACGAGCGGGAGGGGGATGGCGGCAGCCTCGTCGATGACGACCAGCTCGGCCTGACCGAGGACATGGTAGTCTTGCGGTTGAATGTACTGTAAGAAAACAGGTCAGTGCTGCGCTGTATGAGAGAAGGGCAGGCAAGCAGTACAAGACTCCTCAACGGAGACGTACCTGAATTGTCTGCCGGTGCTGACGGAAGATGTTGACTCGCACGACGGCGCCCTTCCACTCCGGGTTCGTCGACTGGACAATATCGTAATCGAGGTGTTCCTCCCATCCAAGCTTGTCGAAGCCCTTGAAGATGAACTCGAACAAGGTCTTCAAGTTCTCGGGGCTCGGACTTGTGACAAAGATGTTGGAGTACGAGTGCAGCACGGCGAGCGCGATCGAGAGACCAAGCGCGGCCGACTTGCCTCGACCACGCGCGGCGGTGAGCGACACGGTCTGCGACAGCGACTTGGAAGTGATGGCGTCGGTAAAAGTCAAGATCGCCTTGGCCTGGTCGAGCGTCCTCGCCTCGGCGAGAATATCGCCGACACCCTTCGTGTCGGCCATGCTCTCCTTCAAAGCGCGCAACTCGGCCTCGCCTTCCTGTTCTCGTCGCTTGCCCTTGCCGGACGAGCGCGCCACGCCAACACCGAGATCCGGATCGATCGGTTCAATATCCTTGCCGGCCGAGATCGGCAGGACGTTCAGCTCATCGTCGACGATTAGACAAGACGGGTTGTTGCCAAGCGAGAGGAGGAAGCGCTCGTTGAAACGCGCGACGGGCGAGGCGGAAGACATGGAAGACCGGTATCGGGCGTGAACGTCCTGTGAGCGTCGTCATCGGTCAGTCGACCGGTTCTTTTGTGATGGCGGCAGTTGAGACCAGTCTGCGCACCATCGACATGCTGTAGAGTCCTCGAAGACTCTTCATGCCCTGGAGCAAACAGACGACGATTCCGCCACCCTCGACCGTTTCGATCGTCCTGGCGAGCAAGTTGGGCGTGATCGCTTCAAAGTCTTGCAGGACGAGCATGTTGAACGTCTGACCGAGAATCTTGTGCGTGTCCTTGTAGTACCTGTGGACGGTACGAGGCATGGTAAGCTAGCGTTTCCACCATGACGGCAAAACATTGTGGACTGAGACTCACGTATACCGGATGTCGGTAACGCTGACGAAGAGCTCGAACGGGTTCATTTCTCCGACATCTCGCTGACCGCGCTTGACCTCGCGCTTGACCTTCGACTCGCGCTGTTTCCGGTTCGACGAGAATCCGAGGTCCTTCTTGTAGCACCACAAGACGTTTGGTCGCGGGTTCTTTTTCTGGGCTGTCGACAGGGAAGATGAGTCAGTCCGTCGGGTTCCCGATCCCGGCTAGGAGGACGTCTATAGTGGCCTAGCACGAGGCCGGCACCGCCTCCAAAAAGAGAGGAGCTGGACTGGCCAGAGGGACTCACCATCAGTCGGGTTCTGCAAGCTCGAAGTGGCGGTACTGAGCAACCAATGCAGGTTGACGATCTGGCTATGGGCCTTGGCGCGGTCTCCGACGAGGACAAAGAAGCTCCGGTGCGCCGTAATGAGGTTGTTCGAGATGAGAGCGGGGATCCGAGGGTCCAATGGCTTGCGCCGCCCTTGCGCGTTGGCTCCCGACATGACCAGGCAGGTACAAGCGATTGACCGCTGGGCTTGGAAAGAGAGGGCTCTAGAGTGTAGCGTCCAGCGTTTCTCGGTTCTCTCGCTTGCTCTCTCCGCGCACGAGCTCGACGCTTCAACGTGACTTTTTACGGCCGCGGAGATTCGGAGATGATCCATTTTCCCCCGAACAATCACTAGTAGGCCACATCATTGACGTAACTAGAGTCATTGCACAGATCGGGTTGATGTTCCCTTGGCAGAGGGAAACGTGGCCGGTACGGTCTGGTCGACAGCGGTCGTGCTAGCCCCTCGGTCTCAGCCGCCGAGTCGTACTCGACAAGCTAGGAGAGCATGGTCATCCAAGTGAGGAGGAAGAACAACAGGAAGAGCGGGAAGACGGCCAACACGGCGCGGTCTTTTTCGAGGCGGGTCCCGCCGAAGAAGTTGACGGCGGCTGTAGCCGCCAGAAAGGACGAGGACGAGAGGTCAGTTCACATCGGGCCTGAGATCCGGTTGCCAGTTCCCGTTCTCCCGCGTCTCGTGTCGCCTTTGAGATCATCTGTCTCCCGACCGGAAACAGATAGGGTCGAGGGGAGACCTGTGCAGAACACAGGACGGGAGTGGAAAAATAAAAAGATGGACGCACCCCATATGCTCCATGCGAGCGTGACTGCGCAGACTGGCAATCGGACCCAGAGCAGGTCGACAAAGACCGAGACGAGGGCGGCAATGTCGATCGGGAAGATGCAGTACCCGAGGACGCAGAGCGATTGGAAGAAGGACCTGTGAGGGCAAAGGGCGCAAGTCAGATTCCGGCGAGTCCGTTGGACGGTGATTACAACTGGCAGTAGCTTCCACGCCGTGGTGGGATGCCTGAATCGATCCGGGTCTTAGGCACGCCACCACACTCACACTTTGCCGCCGAGCAATTTTGCGTTCAAGGTCACGACGACCGATCCGAGCCACACGATGACGAACACGCCAGTAAAGATCGGGAGCGATTGGTCCGCCGGGGCTGTGTGGCGTGTTCCGAGTCAGTCGTCAGCGTGGGAGGCTCGTGGGTCGAAGTGAAGAGAAAACCGGGTGGAGTACGCACCGTTCGTGGAGAGCAGGATTGCAAGCGTGAGGCAGAACTGTGCGTGCGAGTTCCACGTGGCTAAAGTCAGATAGAATGATCACAACGGAGACCGCTCCGAAAGGACACCTGCCGAGGACAGGCACGCACAATGAGGGGTCCCCACAAGTCCCAGTCTCGCAGGACAGCGTTCTCAGACGACGGATGGAGCACTTGGACGATCTTATTCCCAATCGCACGGAGGTCGCGCATCTGCATAGATCACACGAGCAGAAAACTTGTCCGTTAGTTCTGATCAAGGGGGAGTGTAAGGCTCCTCTGGAGTGGGAAAAGGGACGTACGATCGTTTCAGAGACGGGCTCATCGAGCGTATCGGTTCCAGTATACCTGCGCGAGCGGGAGATGCGCATGAGTATACAGCGGATTGTACTGGCACGGAAGAAGTGCCCGCAGGACGGACCTCGTCTCTGTCTGTATGCCTCCGAAAGCTGTCTGCCTCTGTCCGCCCGCTCCCGCCGCAGCGGCATTGGACCCGATCCTCCCTTCGAGTCCGAGGCTGGCCGGACTCGTCGCGCGTTCTTTCCCCTTGCCTTTGTTCTTGTTGTTGTTGGCGGCGGCGGGTGCGAGGTGCGTCGGGAGTAGACCGTCTCGCGAGGTTGCGACGAGGTCGTCCTGCAACTCGAGGTCCTCGTCGTCGTCGGCGGCGATCTCGTACGCGTGACTCTTGGCGGCCATGGTCGCTTTCCGTTCACTGAGTGTTTATTCCTGATCTTGCGAGCGTTGTAGGAGGCGTTGAGCGACTGTGCGTGACGAGGTGGAGCTCCCCCAGCCAGCAGGTTTCGAGGGCTCCTCCAGCGCAGGTATGCCGAATCGGAGACTGAGCAATCGGTCGCTGATGCTGGATCTGCGTCCTTGTGCGGTACAAGCTCGTGCGAGAGTCTGGAGCACGTGTCAAGACCGAGAGAGCAAGCCCGGAGCGACTCCAGCGACTCAGCCGCCTGTTTCCCTCTTCCCCCGATGCCTTGCGCAGGCGCGCTCGCGTGCTGCAGAAAACGAGCTATGTATTTGACCACCGCCTGCAAGGCGAGCTGCTGCATCGCTTCCCGCTTCCCGCCATTCGAGACGGCACCATCCGCACTAGCGTCCGCTCGCGGTCGACTCGGTCTTTGCGCGCCCGACATCGCTCGGACGGCCACGGGAATGCCACCTTGGACTTGCTTGAGAGCCTAAGAGATACGCTCATCGCCGTCGCCATCGGAAAGGCCGTCTATCGCCACTTCAATAACCTCGATTCGGCGTCGCCGGCCGTCTTCTCTGCGTATCGCTCCCCCTGCTGAGAGCAAGGCGACTTTTGCTCAGATCGCCCTCGTATACGACTTTAGCGCTTGGCTCAGGCCTTCGTTCCCGCTGACGCTCGCTCGCCGCGCCGAATTGGGCCACTTTGCCCGCAAGACCCTCGGGGCGACGCGTTTCGAAGCCCATATCGGCGGACCGCATACTGACGACCAAGGCGGAACGGCTGACCTCTGGCTCGAAAACGTCTTTTCGGTACTGTGCAACTGGGTGGATCAGCAGCTCGACGACCAACAGCAGATCACTGCGAGGCGGGATCATTCGTTCGACCCTCTGGCGCGCTTCGCAGCTGTGACGAATTCGACTCCGCAAGCTCCGAAACCCTGCGCGTGCTGGAAACACGGCCTCTCGGCTTATGCCAATGCCCACGACACTCGCTACAAGATCCAGTACACTCAGATGTATTCGGCGCGACTCGACTTCGACGACGCCAACGGTTCGACTTTCGTCGCCTGCTCGAGTGTGAAAAAAGCCGCCGAGAACGAAGCGGCCCGCCTCGCCTTACTCCAAGTTGATCCCGAAGCATGCAAAATCTTGCGATATCGATGCGGCATCGACGGGTTGGTTACTGACATTGCAGCGAACGGCGACGGCAAGCGCAGCAGCAGCCAGCATCGGCCAGAAGCGGCCGCGCGAGTCGACGCCCGGAGACGACACTGCCTCGAAACGGATCGCTCGCGCTGACGATACGGGGAGTTTGCTTCATATCAAGGTACAGTATATACGCGCGGGTCCGCTTGCAGATCAGCTTGAGCGCTTGTGCAGTCGATTTGATTGATTCTACTCGACGACTCGGTCCGTACCGAAGAGAGAGAGAATCGGAAGCATAGCGCTCGTCGCGCTAGTCACTTCAGGTTTGTGAGGAGATATGCAGGTCAGCGGAGATTGACTATGGCACGCCTGGGGAGTGGCGATTTTGTTCGCATCACGTGCGCTGAAATGACGGTTGTCGCGTGCGAAGTCTTGCAGCGCGTCTTGCTTCCGCCGCTAAAACCTAACGACACTATACTCGCTGGCGCTGTGATCAGGTCAAGCTTCGTACCTCAAGGCCCAGACATCTGCTAGCGTATCGCAACCGCGCCGAAGACTGCGACTCGGCGGATACTGGCGCAGGTTCACTCAACCTCGACGCTCCTCGGCACTGCAGCCATGGCGTCCTCCGCCGCACCGAACGAGCCAGTAACGCCGGCGAGCAAGCTTCACCTCGCTGCCACGACGGCAGGAGGAGGGATGGCCCCAACCGCGACACCGGTCGTCGACATGGCGACGATCGAAGCCGCAAAGGAAAACATTGTCCCGCTCAACTCTGGCCGGTCCGCTTCCCAGCTCGCCGCCCTCTCGAGTTCGACGAGGTCCGGATTGGGCGTCAAACTCGACCTCGAGCATGCGCGATTTCAGGCTCAGATCCGCGCCGTCGACGAGTACGAACGCAACGGCGCTTGGCCCGACGGTCAGGACGGCCTCGCGAGCGAAGACGTCGCCCTCCTCGCCGAAGACCCGCTCGACGCGTCGCACCAATACGTGCGCTTCATCGTCGCCAACTATCCCGCCGGCGCCAGTGCAGCCAACAAACTCGTCCCCGTCCTCGAAGCGACGACGAGGAAGTTCCTCGGAGACGAGCGGTACTCGAACGATCCGCGGTACTTTCGACTGTGGGCACACTATGCCAAGAACATGGAGGACCCAGAAGACTGTTACCGCTTCCTGTTTGTCAAGGGCGTGGGAGAAAAACTCGCAGCCCTGTACGAAGAATACGCCAAGGTTCTCGAAGCCAAAAACAAGTGCGCTCGCCGACGCCTGTTCCTCGTGACTTGTTTGATTCAAGACATTGACCTGAAGCACACAGGCGCAAACAAGCCGACCAAGTCTACACGTTGGGTATCAATCGCCGCGCGACTCCGCTCGACCGGCTCAAACGCTCCTACACCGACTTTCAAGCCCGCATGCTCGTCGCCCCTCCCGTCCCGTCTCCCCCTCGATCTTCCGAAGCCTCCTCGTCATCAGCAGATTCGCGTGCCGTACTCGGCAGTTCCATGTCTGGTGCGGCTCGTCCCGGCGCTTCAGTTTCCGCGGGGACCGGCGTTGGACCGAAAGGGAACGGTTCAGCCTTTGCCATTTTCCGTGACGACGCTGCCTCATCGTCTTCTTCAACAAAAGATGCGGACCCGAACGCCGAGTGGGACGATTACGGGACCGTCAAGAGTCGGACGAGGGAGAACAATGCCGAGAAAAAGGAATGGGAGGGAGAGACGCTCCCAGTCAAGGGCTTGATGCAGCCTGGCGCATCGAGACCCGCTGCTGTCGGTGGATTCAAGCTTGAGGTGTACCGCGATGAGGTGAGTCTGTGTTTCCCGCGGTGGTCTAGACGACTTTTGCATCTCGAAGCTTTAAAGCGCAAGCTGAATCATCCTACGCTCCCGCTCCGCAGACCGCCACCACGGCCTCTACTTCCGCCCACCGTCTCGACGACCCGGATGTCTTCTCTCGATCCTCCCGCGCGCCATCCGAAGCCGAATTGCTCCGGTCGAACCCGTTCCGGAACTATTCGGCCCGCGACCTCGAATTGATCGCACAAGATCCACTCGAAGGATTGCAAGTCCTGCCGCGCGCGACAAAGAGTCGTTCAGCTACAGCAGCGGCAACGAAGAAAGTGGCGGCCGAGGGGGGCAAGGAGAGAAAGACGTCGTCCAAGTCTGCTTCGTCGTCGACGACGGGATCAAAGGCAGCAACGACATCCTCGACGGCCTCCAGCGCAGACGGAGCACGCAAGCCACGCTACCCGCCTGACACGTCCGGCCTCGACACCAAACCGAAAGAGCGCGTCGCAGTCAATCTCCGCGAAATTTACCCTTCTCAGGGAGAGGAGTACTCGCCCGAGGAAGTCCGGGCTCGCAAGAGACGAGAAAAGTATGATGAAGAGGACGTGCAGAGGTGGAATGGGTGGGAGTGGGCCGAGGCGTTCGATAAAGAGATGCAGATGACTAGACGTGAGTGTTCCGTTCTGCCTGACGGACTCGTCCCTCTTGCGGCTGCTTACCGTGTGATGGTCTCGAACACCACAGAAACCCGCTACACGATCGATTCCGAGTCTGGATGGCCAGTACTCTACGATGCCGCGGGCTGTGGGTCTCCTATACGTTCTGTTTTGTGAGACTGCCGGAGCGGCGTGGCTGACTTACTGCTCGGTCTGCAGTGCCGCTGTACGACTTCCTCCCTCGACCGACACCGCCGGTATCTCCTGCGCCACCGACTCCGGTGCGAGAGATAGCACCCCAGCACGACTTGCTGGCGCCTTCCCCGTCTGCGCAGGAAACTTCCTTTCCCCGACACACGCTCGATCCTCATCGACCTCCGTCCCCGACGATCAATACGCGAGAGGCGAACGCACTTGCCGATTTGCTGTTCGCCAAGACGCTCGACTTTACCAAGGTCAACTCGCGGTCGCAGGCCGGCGGAGCGGATCACGATTCTTCCGACGACGATGACGACGACGACGACAGCTCGGACGACTCTGATCAGGAGGACCACGGCGAGCAAGCACCGCAATACGTCGGAGTCGGCAGTGAGAGCCAGTTCTCGACTCAGGGTGCGACGCAGCAGAGCGACGTGTCCGACGCGCCGTTCGTGCCGTTCAGTCAGACCCGCAGCGAGATGGGCGACGACTCTGCCTTCTTCGGGAGTCAACAGCGGCCGCCCGCTTCGGGGTCGTCGTCCTTGAACGGCTATCAACACGACTTGCTCGGTTCCCTGCAGGAAGACGACGAGAACGAGTCGCGCATCAACGACGAGAACGCCCCGGCTCCTCCGCCCATGCAACTCTTCCGCGACGTCGCTCCGGCATCTTCGGCCTCCGAGTCGATTGTAACAGCCGTTCCCGCGACGCCCAGTACTGGGGGCGGGTTCCGTCCCGTTCGCAAGACGAACTCGGCTCGTGCCCCGTTGGGCGCGAAGTCTGTCACGCCCCTGGGTGCACCCCCGGCTCAGCCCTCATTCGGCATTTTCCGAGGCGTGGTCGCCTCGGCCGACGAAGCTCCGGAAGCCCCGTCGGTCTCGGATCCGAATCAGAGTCATTCGCTGCTCGCCGGTTCGTATGCGGTCCAGGCCGAGTTTGAGGCTCCTCTCCGCGGCGACAACTCGCAGGAGGACCTTCTCACGTCTGAAGCCATGGGAGAGGGCATGCCCTTTCCAAACGATGGATACGATCTCGGCCGCCGCGTCCCTGGCCAGCCGAGTCGTTACGCCCCCTTTGTCGCTCAAATGACGCCGATCGTCGAGCGGACTCTCGAGTTCACCAACGCGACGAGCTTGTCTGCCAGCCAAAGGAGTCGACGGGAGAGCTACTACCCGACCGGTGCGGCGACCACGACTCTGCAGGAAGAGGACGAAGACGAGGAAGAGCCGTCGACCGAAGAGGATGACGACGACGAGAACCACGATCGCGCCTTTGTTGCCAGCTTTGCGCAGCCATCCTTCGTCCAGCAGCAACAACAACAACCCCTTCCGGCCCGCGGCGATGAGCATGCGCAAGCTTTGGCGCTCGGCGGCTCGAGTACTACCACGAGTGACTCGGACAACAGCAGCGACTCCGACTCGGATTCCGATTCTGACGAGGATGTGATCGATCTCGCTGCCCAATCGGTACCACAACTCGTGCCGAGTCCGCAAGACCCGGTGCCAGTTCGTACATCGCTCGGTCACGACGGTTCGTACGATGCGTCCGGCAGTCCTTCTCTCCCCGAAGGGCTCACCATCACCGGCAATCAGACCAAGATGGACACCGAGATGCGAGTGCAGGACTCGACGCCGAAGCGACAGTCGCTCGCTGGGGCACCCGTCAACCCTTACAGCGACGCGACTCTGGATCGCCTCGTCGCCGGCAGCAAGGTGTTTGAGCACCCCGAAGTGCGCGATCTGATGCAGCAGACTTCGGGACGCTTCGACGTCCTGCAGCGCCAAGCCAAGAAGCGCGAAAAGTCCAAGGGCGGCAAAGACCGGACGGGCACCATTGACGAGGCGTGGGACCTCGAGCTCGCGGGCGAGACTTTTTCGGTCCGCGAGAAACTCGGCGAGGGCTCCTTCGGCGCAGTCTTCCGGGTCGCCTTCTCTCCAAACCTCGATGACGATGAAGACTTTGATGTCGATGATGACGAGGAGCTTTCTCTCGCCGTCAAAGTCGAGAAGCCGACCAACCTGTGGGAGTTTCACGTCCTCACGCAGCTGCACGCTCGGCTCCCGACCCGTGTGCGCGACTCGATCGTCTCGCCGCATCGCCTGTACGCTTTCGCCGACGAGTCTTTCCTCTTCCTCGGCTACTGCGATCAGGGCAGTCTGCTCGATGCCGTCAACCGGGCGAACGAATCCGGCGTCGCGGCCAGCGCGACCGGCAGCGCGTCGCAAGGCCTCGACGAGCTGCTCGCCATGTTCTTTGTCGTCGAGCTCTTGCGTGTCGTCGAGGGTCTGCACTCGTCCGGGTTCATCCACGGCGACCTCAAAATCGACAACTGCCTCTTGCGACTGGAAGATGTCCCCGGAGGTGCGCGCACCTGGTCGCCGGTGTACGACCCGTCCGGTCAAGGCGGTTGGTTCTGCAAAGGCGTCAAGGTCATCGACTTTGGTCGCACGATCGACACGACCGCGTTCGTAGAAGGTCAGACTTTCAAGTCGCACCTCGAGGTCGGCCAGTTTGACTGCGCCGAAGTGAAGGAGGGGAGGCCGTGGCGATACGAGCCCGACTACTTTGGCGTCGCCTCGATCGCTTTCAACCTCCTCTTTGGCCGATACATCGAGACGAAGCAAGTCCCGATCGACGAGGCCCGGCCGGACGCCGCACAGAAATGGACCCTGGTCCACACGTGGCGGCGGTACTACCAAGTCGAGCTGTGGACCAAAGTGTTCGATATGCTGCTCAACCCGCACAGCGTGCGCGAGGACGGCTCGCTGCCGATCACGAACGAGCTCGCCGCGGTCCGGTGCGAGATGGAGGAGTACCTCCGGGTCAACGGCGAGAAGAATGGCAAGAGCCTGCGCGGTCTGATTCGCAAACTGTACGTGCCTGCTTGTCTTTCTCGTCGCTCTGCCCGCAAGCGAACAAACTCTGACTCGTGCAAAGCACGTGCAGGGAGATCGCGTCGATGTCGCGGTAGAAGAGCAGATTCCAGGCTCTGATTTTTCGTTTTTCAAGATAGAACCCCTTATTCACGTCGGCCTTGGCTAGCAGTATGGAATGTACCACAGTATTGCAACCCTACCCATGTTCTGCGGGTCTGGAGTGAGCGAAAGAGCAAGGTTGAATGTGGCGAGGGCGAGCTTTGCGTCATATCTGTTTCCGCTTTCCTTTCCTTGCCTCTCACGTCTCTACACCTCATCGGACCACGCGGCAGACGGGCGCGGAGATTGCACTACATCAAAGAAAAGTCGAGAATGCCCTCTGCTGCCCATCCCAAGTACGCCGAGATGATCGATATGGCCGTCCACACGGGCCACGGGTAAGTCGGCCGCTCTTTCCCTTTCGCCGCGCCTTGCACTCAGTGAGCGGGGGTGGAGCTCGGTCCCATCTCTCTCTGTGTGTGTGAGTTTCAAGTCAAGCGTAATGACAAGTTGGTCCGGCCTGCAGAGCGCGAGTTAGCCGCAGGAAGATCCTTGCCTACCTCGAGGTGCGGGGACGTCTTGCTGCCGCCTACGCGGCGCTCGGACGAGCCTGTACAAACTCGAAGGACCCTGATACTGAGTAACCAAACCCTCCACAGGAGCACTGGAGGCTCGATCCGAAGAACGAAAATGTCAAAAGGCGAGTCACCGAGGCGCTCGACAAGAGGATCCACGAGGGCTTGCTTGTCCAGGTCGGTCTCGCGAGTCCCTCCCTCTAGTTGTACAACTCCGTGAGCAAGGCTCAATGCTTGGCCCTTTTTTGGCAACTGTGGTGGGATAACCGCAAGAAGAAGCTGATTCACCTTTTTTTCGACAGGACAAACAATCCTTCTACTTCACCGCAGCCGGAAAGCAGGCGTATAAGAAGGACTACGAGACCTCGGAAGAAGAGGATCGGCCGGCGGTAAGTCTGTCTGGCTCGACCGTCGCTGGCTCATCGTAACGGAAAAGCCTGCGCATTGAAAGTCTCGAGAGTAGTCGTCAGGTCGTGCAGTGCTGTTGCTGACTATGTGCCACCACCGCGCTGCCAGCCGAAGGCGACCACGAGCAAGAAGGTGCAGGAATCGAAGAAGAGCAAGAAGAGCAGCAAGTAAGGCGGTGTGGAACCGAGAGTCGCGGAGGACGAAAAAGGAAGGGAGCTCCTCCTCAGCTTAGCTTGCCAAGTCTGCGATACCGTCGCATGTTGTCTCACTGTCTGTCTTATCTGCAATGCCTGTCCTCAGCTGCCAGCCTCTCCAAGCTTGCACGGCTGCGTGGGAACGAGAGAAACGAACGAAAATCGCGATGACCTTCTCAAGGATCTGTCATTTCTAAAAGCAATGCGTGCAAGGTCGACTATAAACACCTTTCTACGAAAGCAAACGACTCGGCTCTTCAATGATGCGCTTCCAGGTCTCGACAAGACGGGCGAGCTCGACTCCCTCGACGACGCGGTGATCTGCGGAAAAGGTAACATCCTGTGAAGAGAGGCTTTGGTCAGTCTCTTGCCTTCCGGCAGCCAATCGTCCCGCTATGCCTAGCCTCTTATGGCTCAAGGCAGTAAGAACGAGAGCAAGAACCGCCCGCGCAAGACTTACCATGACCAGTCTCGGTTCGACGCGGAGCGCATCGAGCGAGACTTCCTCCGACGCCGACACTCCCTGCGCGAGCTTCTTCGCGCCAGTTTCATCAACAAACCTCGGCTCGACACGCATACGGCCCATCGCGCCGATCGCGAGCTGTCCCGTCGGAGGCACGACTGGGTGAGTCGATTTGCCTCCAACGACGCCAATGTTGGACAGGGTGAGCGTTCCGGCGCCGCTGTACTCGGCGGGGAACTTGGGCGGTGAGGACGAGTTGGGGTCGAGGAAAGATTGGAGGTGGGCGAGGCGGGAGGCGAGGTCAAAGATTGAGGAAGAATCGACGGAGCGGAGGACTGGGGTAAACAACCCGCCTGCGGCGGACGGGTTCGACAGCGCGACCGAGATGTCGTGAGTCGAACGGCGAACCAGAGACGGCTCTTCAGATGTTGAGCTCGAAGAAGCGGACGGGGCGGGAGACAGCGAGCATGTGAAGAGAGGGTGCTCTTGCATCGCGACCGAGAGGCCCTTGAGCAGGAACGGCAACATGGTCAAGCGATCGAACCGCTTCGACGACTCGACCTGGCTCGATTCCTGCCACGCTCCGAGGCGAGTCAAAGTCGCCTCGTCGGCCGGCTTCAGGGTCTTGCGGTACCGAACGGGAATGTTGCTCGTGAGGGAGAGTCGCATCCGCTCGAGCGCCGTGACGTCGATGGTATCAGAGTAGGCAAAGTGGGGGATCTGGAGAGATGCAGACATGGCGCGGAACATGGCGCGGCGGATGGGGGAAAGCGGAACCGAAGTCGTCGTCGTCGGTGGAGAGGCGGCAGTCTTCGAAGACGAGGACGAGGAAGAGGTCGATGGCGCACCGTTGGATACAGGAGCAGGGGTGGCGCCGTCCTGCTTGGCTGCGGCGGCGAGGATATCTTCCTTCATGATGCGGCCGTGTCGTCCCGTCCCCGTCACCGTTGCGAGATCGACGCCCTTCTCCATAGCGAACCTCCTCGTTCCGGGAGTTGCGAGGATCTCCCGCGCGGGCGTAGACGGCGACGACGACGAAGACGAGGCAGGAATGTGACGTTCAAGAGGCGGCTCGAGAGGAGAAGCGTTCATCGGACTGGACGAGGCGTCGGATTGCGTTTCACGGGTACCGGTCTTGGAGGTCGACGACCCGCTCAGGTCGACCGCCGCGGCCAGATCTTCTTGGGTGTCTTCTGCTTCTCCTCCGTCGACTTCGATGCTGCACAGGGTGCTGCCAACCTTGAGCATGTCGCCGGCCTTGCCAGCGAGCGAAGTGACCGTGCCGGAAAAGGGCGACGTAATCTCGACTGAAGCCTTGTCAGACCTGTGAGCACGAGCGGTAGAGCAGGGGCAAATCAGCACAACCGTACTTTATGTCAAGGGATTATGGAAAAAAGAACCAAACGCACATGACCTCAACCAACGGGTCAAACTCTTCAATCGTCGATCCCGGCTCGACCAACCTGTTTCCACAAAAACGCAAGGACCTCATCAGTTTCGGCGCTCACGCTAGGTCGGATTGTTCTTTGCCCATGAGATGGGGGCACAGAGATCTCAGAGTCTGGTCAAGGTGAAGCTGAACGTCGTCAAGTTTCCGTCCTCGACTTGACGGCATTCCGACGGGAATGGGTGGAAAATTGTATGTCTTGTTTCCACTCCTTGAAGCCATGGCGCGTCGCCGTGCGCGAGAATTGCGAGAGACAGGATATGGAAGGCTCTGTTACGCACCACTTGACAATCTCGCATTCGGTGATGCCTTCGCCAATGTCGGCGAGGACGAACGGCTTGACCTGGCCTTTTCGGCGCACGGCCGTCCCGCTCAACCCCCGTTGAGGAGGCTGACCCGTCGTCGTCGGCGTAGCCAGGACCGGTGGAGTGAACGAACCTCGCGCGAACGACGATGCGTGTCTCCTCTTGTCGAGCACTACGGCGCTCTTGAGGACGGTCGACTGCCGCAAGTGGGGAGAGATCCGCTTTGTTGCGTTCTGCAGACCAGCGAGGCCTCGGATGGGGCGAGATGCAGTCCTTGTTCGGCTGAGCATGGTTATGTAGTGAGAAGACAGCAGCAGAGAGCCGTGTGTGTGTGTTGTGGGAGGGAGGAAGCGGAAAGCAGCTCGTCCGTCTGGTGGGGCCGAGCGAGAAAATCGCGAGACTCGAGACGGCGAGCCGAAATCATCAAAGCGATGACGTGGCAGTTCGCGCTCGTCCTTGCGGTCGTCGCTGGGTGCAAAAAGTTCGTAGAGTAGGGTCGCTGAGGTTGCGTAAAGATGATATCGGCAAGTACTGGTAAAGGGTCGACTGGTCGCAGCCAGGCACGGTCCTGGCCGGCGGCTGGCCGTCAGCGCTAATCGCGCGCACGAAATCAAATGCTCCGTCAAGGATGGGGATGGCGCCGGATCTCGAGCGCCGTATCCCTCAAGGTGCCGCCGGGATGCTCTTTCTCATATGAGCGGCGTGGGCGCGCCGGAGTTCGCGAGCGCGATTGGCCTTGCGCGCTTGTTCTTGCAACTCGGGCGAAATGCGGAGCTGTTCGACCCGAGGCCGAGGGACGGCGAGCACATCAGTCTCACATCAGTCTGAAAAGATGATCTGTTGACCCACCTTGCTGCGCGCCACTTCGCGCTTTTCTCGTTCGCGGGCGTCCTTGATCCAGGTCCTCCATTCGTCGCCGAGCCGACCTTGCCCCTTCGCTTCGCCGTCGCCACCGGTACCGGAGCGTCCACGACCAAACCGGACCAGCAAATCTTGCTCGAATCGCTCCTCTGCCTGAGCGAGCTGCACGAATTGTTTCGCCTGCTCGAGCTTGTCGTACTGTCGTTGACTGGTCCGTCGCCGATTGAAGATGGTCATGGTAATCTCGATCGGTTGGGGCCGGAGTCGCGGGATTGGATGGTAGAACTGAGTAGCGTGCATGATCGAGGGGTAGACTCGTGGCTTCTGGCGAGGTTTAACGGGTTGCGGTTGATGAGCGGGTTGGAGCGATTCGCGAGCGGCGAGATGGGCGGCGAGGGTTCGGACCTGTTCCGCCTTGGTGGCCGACTCGTGTGCATTCTCGAGCTGGTCCAGGAGCTGCATACTTCGGAGCAGTCAGCGACCTTTTTGGAATATGTTCGCGGTGCAAAACAGACAGAAGGACTCGCCTGTTCGGCCTCGATGAGGTTCCTCCGGACTTTATCGACGCCGGTCAGATGTCGACCGTGCTTGAAGCGCTGTCGGATGTAGTTCTGCAGTGCGGAAACGTGCTCGAGTGGGAGGTGTAGCTGGTCGAGGCGAGACGAGCGGAGGAGCGGGCGGTAGAGAGACCAGAGCACGGGGATGCGATGGAGCGGCGAGCGGAGCAGTGGATGGCGGGCCGAGACCATGTTCCGAGTGTGCACAGTGAGCAGTCGACTCTGCCTGTGACTGCGAGTCTACAGTGCGTAGAGAGAGGTGTGGTGCACCGCCTCGGCTCACTCGCTTTTGCGCTCGCTCTCTACACTCGGATCCCGGATCCAGCTCAGTCCGGCAGCGCATACGTGCTGGAAGAGCGTACGACTCGACTACTGCATCCGCCCTGCGCGTCCCGGCCTCACAAGGGCTGCTTCTCGCTTGTCGCCAGCTTGAAACAGAGCGCTCTCATTGCTCGCCAACAAACAGCATAGAACCGGCAGTTATAACGCGCGAGTCACTACGCTTTGCTGTACACCCCCGCGTGCAGCATTGACCGAATCGGATACCGCAGGCAGACCGAAATGCCGCCTCGACCAACCGCTCTCCCGACTCGCTTCTTCCCAGCCGATCCTGAAACGACAAACTTGACCTTACCGACACCGCCGATCGAATTCAGCCTACCATCAGGAAACGGAGACGGCGGCGGTGGTGATGGGGGTCCCGGACCTTCTTCCCTCGCGCACCGACTCGCACTCGCCGCCGCCGCGTCCCAGGGCCTCCTCGTAGCCGACTTGCACGTAACCGAACCCGCAGCAGCAGGTCCGACCTCTGCTACGAGTCGGAAACGAAAAGCCGTCGCACCGTCGACGGCAGCAGGCACCCGCAAACGAGTTCAAAGGACGGATCAAGTCGACGACGACTTGGCGTCCAGCGGAAAGGGCAAAGGCGAAAGGTCACAAACTGCCGCCTCAAGTGCAAAGAAGAAGGGCGAAGCAACGTCGTCGTCGACGATGTCGACTGCGCAGGATATTCGAGTACAGCCGTCCTCGGATGTCGAAGGAAACAGCAGCGATCAAGGCGCACCTGGTCCTCGCTCAGCAGGCGAGAAACGGCGGCGCCTTGACTCAAAAGCTTCCGGAAACAGTGCGGCGTCAGATGACGCAGCCTCGAGCGACGCCTATACCGACGACGACGGCAGCAGCGAGGGTGATGATGATGCGGCCGAAGCAGCACTCGAATTCTCCGAGGAGGAAGCGGAGGAAGAACCGGTGCGCCGCAAATCCGGTCGAAGGCGCCGAGACTCGCCCTCGTACGTTGAACCTCTCAATGGCGGTCCGAACGCTGGTGGACCGGGCTACGAAGGGTTCGCAGCGACTCTCGGCATCGGCGGCGCGTTGGGGAAAACGGTCAAGACTTTGCCGCCGATCGTGCCGCCGTCGTTGCGAGGATCGGCGGACCTCAAAGCTTTGTTGTTGGCGAGTGTTGAGGATGAAGACGAGGAGGTAAACGACGGCGTTAAGGGGACTGCAGGAGGGATGGATGCAGGAGGGAGGAGTGGCGGCGTTCATCAACACAGGCCGCTCGCAAAGAGTCGCCCAAGTTTGACGACCGCTCAACTCGCTGAGCTTGAGCGCGCTTCGGATCCGTACGTCTGGCTCGATTACGTATCCCGGTACGCTTTGACGCTGCGACTGACCTCATTTTTTTTTTTTTTTTTTTTTCGCCGGCGGCCAGCGCGTTCGCGACCACCTTGCTGGAAAGAATCGCCGGTCGCATCTCTGCTCTCGATACCGCGTACGCCAAGCTCAGTCAAGAACTGTCGAAAGCGCAACTCGAAGCGAGCGTGCTCGGCAATGTCAAGAACTTGCTCAAGGTCAGGAGCAGCATTTCCTCTTCCTTCTTCACCGCCCTCGTTCACCCGCTCAACAGCCCAAGCGCTGACCCGCATCGTTACAGGCTCGTCGCGACATCATCCGGAAACCGCCGACATAGTTGCTCAGTTTTCCTCTTGCCCCGCGATGCACTCGTCTTGATTGTAGGCCTTGTCAACAGACGTGAAAAAAGGTAATGATGTGGGCACTCGAAATTTCGGCTTTTACTTGCAAAAGGGAGGCAAGACTCGGGGGGTCAGATCTACATAAAGAGGGGTGGGTAGTTTAAGCCATGAACTTCTTGCCGGCCTCGATGTTCTTGGCGAGGGCCGGGAGGCACTCCTCAAGGAGGGCCTGCTCGGTCGGGTGAAGGTCGCCGACGGGGTGGATCTCACCGACGGTACCCTCGCTGGTGAGCGAGACGGGCGACGAGAAAAAGTCGCAGCCCTTGTCGGCGTAGAGCGGGCTCTCGACGTAGGTGCAGAGCTTGACGTTCTTCTCGCCGTTCATGGCGCGGAGGAGGGCGTCGGCCCACTCAAGACCGGCGTAGGCCATCGAGAGGGTCGCCGAACCGGCACCGTCCTTGGCCTTGACGACCTCGTCGCCACCGAACTGGATGCGGTGCACGAGCTGCTTGAGGGTCTCGCCGCCCTCCTCGACGACCTTCTTGCCGGCCGGGAGCTGCGACAGGAGGGGGACAATGGTCGGGCCCGAGTGGCCACCAACGACGGGGACGTCCGTGTCCTTGGGCTGGGTGCCGGCGATTCCAGACAGGAACGCCGAAGCGCGGACAATGTCGAGGGTCGTGACACCGAAGAGGCGCTTCGGGTCGTAGACGCCGGCCTTCTTGAAGACCTCGGCGACAATCGGGACAGTCGAGTTGACCGGGTTGGCAATAATTCCGAGGCGAGCCTTGGGCGCGACCTTGGCGGCGGCCTGGGCGAGGTCGCGAACGATCGAGGCGTTGGCCTGCGTGGGTGGGCGGGAGGACTCGTTAGCGGTCGTGGCCCAACGACCCGCGCGGACCAAGAGACGTGGGGTACGTACGTTGAAGAGGTCGTCACGGGTCATGCCGGGCTTGCGGGGCATGCCAGCCGGGATGAGGATGATCTCGGCACCCTCGAGGGCCTTCTCGAGACCGCCGTTCTCCGGGCCGTAACCGACAGCCTGCGCGCCCAACCACACAACGAGTCAGTACTCCTCGTCCAACACGGTGCGTGTCGTCAAAGTGCGCTCAAAGTCCTGGCCTTTGTTGACGGAACGCGTTCCGTCCGGCAGGTTGGCCGGATTGCGGAAGGCACTGATCTCACGCGATCGGCTGCGATTGCTGGCATGCGCTTGCGAGAGGGCGGACATTGGGGTAAAAAGACTAACGGTGGACGGAGTGTTGCAGTGTCCGACATCGGCGGCGACACCGGCGGCGAGGCGGATGTCGTACAGCGAGAGGTGCGAGACGAGCGGGTTCAGCTTGAGCAGCAGCGACAGCGGCTGGCCGATACCACCTGTAGGATCGATCACGAGCGTCAGTCTCACATGGTCCGGTCTTTACGCTGGTCGACCGCGCTGCCGCGGGACCCGCATGCGAACGCCGAGGGTGACCTCGCGTCGCCCCAAACCGGAGAAGGAGAGAGACGGACCGGCGGCGCCGAGGACAGCGACCTTGGTAGCGGCGCGAGCCGAGGTCGAGAAGCCGCGGGTAGCGAGGGAACGGCGGGTAGCAGCAAACATCCTTTTGGTCTACGGGTGTGCGTATAGAGAGAGAGAGGAGAGCGTGCCGACCGCGGTCAATTCCCCGATCCCAAAGATCCCCCTGTCTCCCTGCTCGGAACACCGGCTTTCTCCGTGTCTTCTTTTAGCTCTGGAAACAGTCGCAAACAAGGTTCATGCATAGGAGTGGAAAACACACACACAGAGTAGACAGGTATTACCCGGAAACAAGCATTCAACGTCCCCCCTTACAAACTCAGTCGCTGTCGTCGATCGTGATTTGCTCCGTCGGCGTAGAAGGATTCGCCTCGGTCAGCTTCTTTGGCCTGCCACGAGCCCGACTCCTGGTCGCTGGCCGGCCAGGGGGCTTCTTGCCGACGTTCTTTGCGAGCGAAGCCCCCTCCGCGTCCGCGTCCGCGTCCGCGTCCGCCTCGGCCTCATCGGCTCCGACGTCGTCGGCCCTCGCGGGCGAACAAGCTCGCGAAGCTGCCTTGCTCGAACTGGCGCTCGCGGTCGCGCTCGTCCCACTGCCGCCACCGTCGCTCTGCTTGACGCGCTTCGACGGCCTCTCTGGCGATTCGGAAGGTCCTCCGTTCGCGCCGCCGAAGACCACCGTCCCTGGCCGCGGCGGCGAGCTACCGCGCGTCGAACTTCGGAGGACACGCTTTGAGCGGCCAGGAGTCGTGCTCGAAACCGTGGCGACTTCCTGCTCTCGTTGTTGTTGTTTTTGTTGCTGCTGCTGATTCGCAGCAGGAACAGTCAGCTCGGGAGAGCCTTCGGTCCCGACGTTGTGCACGAGAGTCACTTCAGCAGGAGCAGCAGTCTCCGGCGCTGATGCTGCGGTGGCGATGGCTGGCTCGACGGGCTCAGCCCGCCCGTGATCGACCTTGCGTCGCGGCGGCTCTGCAAAGTCCTCCATACCCTCGAAAGAGTCGGCCGAATCGGTTTCGTCGCCGGCCGCAGCGGACGACTCGAGCTCGCCGGTCGCAGCGCGACTTTGGCCATGGAGCGATCCCTCGGCGGTTTGCGGCGCCCGGGGAGGGGAACCGTGCGATGCGGCGGCGGCGCCAGCGTCGTCACCGCCGTTCATGCGCTCACGCGGACCACCGACCGCCTCGTCAGAGTACGCGATGATGGCGTCGGCCATTGATTCGACGGTAGGGTCTCCCGAGATTCGGAACTGGTGATCCGGCCCGGTCGCAGCGGCAGGAAGAGCAACGGCAGGAGAAGCCGTGACGGGTTCGGCTTGCCAAGCCGCCCCGTTCGGCTGATCGAGCGCGTAAATGGACTTTTGCGGCGAGCCCTGCGTCGAAGAGTGCTCGTCGCTGAGTTCCAAGACGGCCTTGGAGCCCTGTTGGTGTTTCGCCGTCGCAACGCCCTTGATGGTGAACCCGCGGATGCTCGGTTCGGCGGAAGTGGAAGCGGGAGCGTTCTTCAGTCCTGCGGCTCCTCGTATCGTGAGCGAGAAAGGCCCCGCAGGCGCGTCGACGGCTCCAGGAGCGGGAGCGGAAACGGGAGGCGCGACGTCGCCGGAGACCGCCGCCTCTGGAGCTGGCGTCGTCGACTCGGCGGCTGCCGAGTGCTCGGCGGCACGTCGGACAATTTCGCGGTCCATCTCTTCTTGTCGTCGCCGGTTGGCCTCTTCCTTCTTGAGACGACGTTGTTCCCGCTCTTGCTCCTCGCGGTGATGCCGCTCCTCGGCGCCTTCAGCGTATTGCTCGACGAGTACCTTGACTTCGTCTCGCATCCGTGCGCGTCTCGATTTCGCCTCTTCGAACGCCCACGAGTCGTTGCGGAACGCCTCCGCCTCGGCGATGGCCTGCTGCGTCTTCTTGCCGCCTTTGACTACCGCAGGTTGATTCAAGGCGATGACGTTCAGGAGGAGATCCGAGTTGCGCAAGAAGTGCTCGACGAAGTGGAGCAGGTAGAGGCCGCAGTCGCAGTAGTTCGGTTGTTGCGGTACCTGTCACGGAGGAGAGTACCGACAGTCAGCGACAAGCTGGTGGCAAGGCGAGGGGACAGCCAATCGGTACTCACGTCGGCTCTACCGCACTGGACCTGATCGATTGAGAGCTCCTCGGGCTGCTTGCCGAGCTTCGACATGGCTTCGCTCACGAGGTAGCCTTTGAGCTTGTTGGTGACGGCTTTGTGATACCCGCCGAGCGAATCAAACGTCAGGATCCAACATCTGCGTTCCGTAGAAGAATCAGCGAGCTGGTCATGCGAGTGAACACAGACCTAGTCGTACCCCTTTAGGTCGACCGCTTCTCTGGCCTCGAGCAAAGCCTGCCTCTGACGTTCTTCGCGAGCGACGCGTTCAGCGTCTTCTCGTTCCCGTTGCCGACGTTCCTCCTCTTCTCGTTCGCGCTGCAGCTGCTCGGCGCGGTCTGGCTCTGGGTCTTGCGGTACGAGAGGCTGGGGACCCTTCCTCGTCGTAGAAGACGTCGGCTTCGCAGCCGAGGCCGGTCGCCCTCCGCGATTACCGGTCGCCGAGGTTGACGTAGGCGGCTTGGCCGGACTGACGACGAGCACCTCGTCGTCGACATCCCGCCCGGTCTGCGCACCGGCGATGGACCGGTGTATCGCAGGCTCGGCCATCGCGGCATCCGCCGCGGCCCCGAAGAGGGATTCGGCGAGCACGTTGTTCTCGTGCTGGCTCGGAGTCGGCATGACAACGTCCTCTTCTTGGCCGATGAGCTCACGCGGCTGGGAGCGAGGAACGTGTACAAGGGAGACTTCTGGTGAGCCGGCGTCTCGAGTCGGTGAGCCCTCGTCAGCGCCTTCGGTCCAGCGTTTGTGACTCGGTGTTCCCGGTGCGTGACGACTGGGTCCGCCGCCTTCGAGACTGCCAGGCTGAAACTCAGACATGTCCATGTCGAACATGCCTTCGTCGAGCATCGTGACGGACGGTCCATCATGCGCAGAAGTTTCGACAGGAGTCGAGTCGATCTGCATCTGCGCCGGTTCGGGCTGAGCCGGCGGAGATTTGTGCAGGGAATAGAGAGCTCCGGCGGCATGCTCGACGACCGCGCGCGAGGGCGAAGTGGCGAGCGGGTCGCCCTTGTCCACCATTTCGGCCTCGATGCCGCGAGCGATTCTTTCCTCGTGCTCCTGTTCGTCGCGGTCGACCGGGCTCGCAGCTTGCGACTCGTCGAGCATGTCGACGTCGCTCTCGACCTTGTCGGAGCCGGTCACGAGCGGCGGCGCTTGAAGCTCCTGCTGCTCCCTGAGCGCTTTCGGCACTCTGCCCTTGCCGAAATGGCGGCTCGTCACTTCGCCGTTCTCCACCTCGGGGACACCGGGCGTATCTTCAGTATCGACAGTCGAATCACGTTGCTGGATTCGTCCGGACTGCCGAGGTGGCGGCGCTGCGGTCGGAGGAGGCGGCGGTTGGAGGAGCGCGGCCGGGTTGATGATCATCGCAAGGTACCAATGAAAGCTGTTGGGGGAAAGGGGTCCAGGCCTCAATTTCTATGCTCGCTGACGAGGAGAAGGCGACTCACTGCTCATTGATCGGCACCACGATGAAGCGCTTCTCGAAAAGGTTGACCTTTTTCGTCCATTTTTCGACGAGCTTGTACGGATCGACGCCCTTCTTCTTCGGCGTCGACAGCTGCTTGTAGAAGAATGAATTGAAGATATGCACTTGTGGCGCGAGCTTCTTATCGTCGGGCAGCGAAGCATCGCTTTCCTCGATCCTCTTCAGGATTTGCCTGCAACCCCCCAATGCATCAGATCAGTGTCGCCCGCGAGTCACAGCGGATGAGAGCGCGTACTTGAGGCCGAACTCGATCAGCGTGTCGTTGAGGAACTCGTCAGGCTGAAGCCGCTTGACGTCGCCCCACGGCAGAGTGATTGCGCCAGGTTGGCCAGGCGGGAATTCGACGACGCTGTTCGCCGCAACTTGATGACTCATCAGCGAGCCCTCCTTTCCCTCCGAGCTCCGGGGAGGCAGATTGGAAGCGGACTCACACTTCGTCTGGACGATATTTGGCGTCGTTCTCCTTCAACCACTCCTGGTACCGCTTCTCCTCCTCCGTAAGAACTGGGACCGGCGCAGCTGCAGACGAAGTCGAGTCCGGCGGGCGCGAGACGTTCGCATACTCGGAAGTCGAGGGTCGAGAGCTACGCCGAGTCGCGCTCTGGCTCTGGACTTCGATGTCGGGGTCGAGCGGGTCGTCACGGTCGGGGCGACCGGCACGGGACGCCGGCGGCGTCAACTCCGTCAAATCGCCCTGCTCGTCTTGTCGGAGCTTGTTGAAGCTGCAGGATTTTCGGGCGAGTTCAGACTCGACTCTGAGTGTTCTTGCCCTTGTGATCGGAGGATTTACCTGAGCTTGGTTTGCTTCGGATCTGGGGCATTCTTCGCTTTTGCCTTGGTCGACTTGCCCGGCCGGCCCCGTTCCAGGTCGCGCATTTTTTCGGCTCTGTGCCAGTAGAAGTCCCTGGTTGCATTCGCCTTCGCTCGACTGCGCGGGCCAAAGAAGCTTAACACGAGAGTCCTCTCGCTTGGCGTCATGCTGGCGTGAAACGTACCTCGCTTGAACGGCAGGGGTGCCGTTCTTTTTGCGGGGCCATCCAATGACTACCGAATGGAACAAATGGTCTTCTGGTGTCGTTGGATTGTCCTTCCAGGCTTTTGTCAGGCTCGAGCGGTTGCGAAGGAAGATGACGACGGATTTTTCGCCGGGTGCTGTCGCAAAGTCAGGTCAGTCAGCGTCTTCCCGCTGAGGTCAGGATCGCCAAGCACGACGAACTCGATACTGGCTCGGGCCCCATGTCGTTGAGCGCCTCGAACAGTTTTTGGGTGCGGACCCTGATGTAGATGTAGGCGTCCAGGTCGTCCTGCTCGCCACCCGGCGAGTACGAAATTTCCTGCGCGTCACCGGCTTTGATCTCGACCCCGTCGTCGTGCCCGTGGCGCGACGTGCGGAGAGTGAGTTTGTCCAGCGAAGGGTCTCCCGAGGTGGTGAGGATGACGTGGCAAGTCGCCTCTGGCATGTCCGCGAGGCCCTCCATGGCGAGCAGGTAAGGTTTCGCCTCGATTTCGTACACTCTGATCTCCGTTTCTCGAGCCTGCTGGCGACCTGCCGCCATCGCCGTCTGTGCGGCACGAGGAAGCTTGCTCGAGTTTTGCGGAATCTGCAATTCTCCGTCATCCGTCGGACTGCCCGACCGCTTGAAGTGCTGCCGAGTCTCGAAGAAAGGGCCGAATCAGCCAACCATCAGGGGTTTGGGCCAGTATGACAATCGCGCACTCACCTTCTTGCGTCCGAGTTTCTCGACGATGGTCTTTCGCGATTCGTTCCCAGCCTGATGTTGGCGCTCGTAGTCGGCCACGCGCTGCGGGACAGAAACACCGGACTGGCTATCCGCGAGCATCGATGCCTTTCGGATTGTCGACGTCGACGCCGAGGCGGTGGCATTCTTGTTGCGGTGCTCGGACGAACGGGTGGTGTTCATGCCGAGAGGATCAGGAGAGCTCGGAGAATCGCCAACGCCGTCGAACGCAGCCGACTTGCGGGCACGGCTTCCGCTCGCCTTCTTTGCCGGACCAGCAGTCGACGTCGAGGGGCGCCGGTCATCGTCGTCGTCCTCGCTTTCGATCGGATCGTTCGCGTCCTCGTGACGATGCCTAGGCGCTTCGAGCTCGTCGATATCCGAGTCGTCCGAGTTGAGCTCGATGACCGTAGGAGGCGCCTTCGCTTTGCCCTTGCCCTTCACGTCCAATTGCTTCTTCGTCTGCTTGGTCTGCTTCGCCTGCCTCCTCTCCTCACGCTGCATCGCCGATAGACCTGCGAGCTCTTTCGCGCTCACAGGGGCATCTTGTTGAATGACGCGTTCGCGGCCTCGGGAAGACGAGGACTGGGCCGAAGCATGGAAGCTTGTCGACGAGACTGCTTTGTGCGAAATAAGCGCGTTGTTCGGACGAGGTGCCTTGAAAGGTGTCGATTTGCCGCTATACGTATTGATGTTCTTGCGCGCGGAAGGGAGGCTAGGGCCGGGCTGATCGGCGTCCGCGAAAAAGTCCTCCGATACCCATCCCGCGCCACGAACCTTGCCGTGAGGATAGCTCGGCTCCGTAGGATCCCGAGGTTGGATGGGTCCCATGCTCGACTTTGAGTGTCGAGGCGCTTTCGCGGACGACTGGTAGACGATCTCCGGATCGTCGTCTTCGAGGATGCGATTGCGAGATCGCGGCGAACGCTCCGGAGAAGGAGACGGAGAGGCGAGATTGAGCGTTTCCTGCTGCTCGACGGGGGCCTGTAACGGCGGAAGGTTGACGCCGGCGACGTTGAGCCCTTTGCTTGCAGGGCGGACTCCTGCTGCTGCGGACACTTGTGGCGGAACGGAATCCTCAGGCGACCGAGACCGAGCAGGCGGAAACCACGGCGCCGGTGCGCGAGGTTGCGAAGGACGAGGTTCAATCTGCGCCGGTGGGGCGCCGGAGGCGTACGGCCTGGAGGGCGAGGGATGTGTAGTCGACTGCGCCCCGAGAAAGACGCTCGACCCGGAACGGCGGCTCAGTGTGGGATGTCCGGAAGTGCCACTTCTTGCGCCCGCGCTCTTGCCGTACAGAGGGGGAGCCGGAGGAGGTGGGCCGTTGAAAGCGGACTGCGGATGTACGCCCTGGGGCTGTTGGCGGCAGGGAAAGAAGTTTGCGTGAAGTTTCGGCGAAGCCAACGAAGCGTAACCTCGCGGCCCTACGGGTTGATCGGTTCGCTGCGAGTATGGCCAGTTCCTCGCCTGTGATGACGACGGGTATTGCTGGAAAGCGTAGACTTCCTGTTGACTGGGCAGAGGTGTGCCGTGCGTCGCCTCGGAGCGGTGGGGACGATCGTGGTAACTCGAGTACGACGGCGTCGTCGGAGCCCCCTGCGGGTACTGCTGGTAGCCGTATTCGTTACTCTGAGACAATCCGGTTCGAGCGTCGGGACCGAGCCGGCGTGAGAGCGTCGATAGCGCGACGACGACGAGAGACAGAGGAGGAGAAGAAAACTCGAGTCAGCGAGTGTACGCTCGCATATCGGGCTGACTGGGCCACATACGCACATATGCAGAGGTTTGATGGGTTCGCCTGTCGTTCCAGTCGGGCATACAGAACGTTGTCTCGGCCGTAGTCGCTCAAAGTTGACACAGTCCAGACACTTTTGCGTCCGAACGGAACCGGAGAGCGAGGCGTTGAGCGAGCAGAGAGACGCGCTGCGCGCGGCAGACCGTCTCACAGACCACCTGGAGAGCGTCCGCGTACGCAACGGCGCGCTGGGGGAGAGCGTGGAGCGAGAAACAAGCCCGATGAGAGTGCGGTGCAGACTGACGGCAGCCTTTCTGCGGGTGACAGTTGCTATACAGCCAGAATCCCACTCAATTGTGCTATCGAAACAAGCCCCCCCGCGGCGAGTCCAGCTTTTTCCTTGTTCCATTACAGTGTTCACCTAGTACAAAAAAAAAAACACGAATCCGAGTTTCGAGACGGGTGTGTATGCCAAGCAGGAGGGTGTAAAGTGGAGGAGGCGGGGAGGGGAAGAGAGGTTCAAAAGGATGTGGGCGAGCAAGCGGAGAGAGAGATCGAGCGAGCCTGATCGCCGGAGAGAAGAGCGCGCCTGAATTACTGCTGCTGCTGGTCCGGCGCGCCGTTCCCGCTCATCCCGCGCGTCATCGACATCCCGTCATAACCAGGCAGAGCATACGCGTTCGCGTACTGCCCCGGTGCAGCCGCCGCGGCGTAAGCGCCGTACGCCTGCTGCACGTGAGACGGATGCTGCTGCTGGCCCATCTGGCTCGGATGAGAACCGTATGCCGATTGCTGCTGCTGCTGCTGATGCTGCTGTAGTTGGTGCTGCTGCTGCTGCTGCTGTTGGTGGTGCAGTTGTTGCGACGGATGCGGGTGATGGTGCTGCTGTTCTTGTGGCGGCATGACAGACGAACCGTACGGAGCGTACCTCGCCGCTTGAGCCTGAGCCTGAGCGGCACCGACGGGAATGTCTCCGCCACCACCGCCGCCACCCTGAGGTCCGGTCGCATACGCCGAGACGGGCGAACCGGCCGTCGAACCCGCCGAACCGGCGCCACCGAGAGCGGGGACCATGTTGAACGGTTGGCGCAGGAACGCCGGAACGTGACCACCACCGGGACCAGAGGCGCCGCCGCCCTGCTGCGACGACGACGAAGAAGAAGCGCGAGGTGGTTGTTGAGGCGCAAACGAAGGCGGCGGCGGAGTCGGCTGCGCGCCAGCAGCTTGGTGCGAGGGCTGACCCACCCCACCCCCAGGCTGAGCGGCACGACTCGCGGCAGTCCGAGCCGGCGCCTCTCCCGGGATCGTGATCCCATCAAAAGTGAGCGGCGTACCGGCTTCGCTCGTTCCGGGCGTGTCGACCATCGGGAGTGCCCCCTGCGCGGCGGCGAGCTCTTCCGCTTGACGCTCGAGCGCCGCTTCGCGCTCGGCGGCTTCTTTCGCGGCCGTCTCTTTCAACTCGAGGAGTTTCTGTGGCAGCTCAGAGGGCCAAATGGGCAGCGAAGTGGAAGAGGAAGTCTGAGACGAAGGCGCGGGCGCGTATTCTGGTTGGGTGCGAGAGGAACGAGATCAGCGGCCGTTGCTTCGGGCAGTCCGCGAGTGGGACAAGGACTGACTCTTTTCGATGCTGAGGATGTAGCCGACCAAAACCGTCAGCGGCTGAGTCGTGAGCCACTCGCGCTTGATCGCCTCCGAGTACTCGTTCTCCTTTTCCGCCTCGAGCCCTTCTCCCTTGTCGACGCCTTGACCCGTCGTCCACGGCGCGCTCGGGCTCGCATCGTCCGTCACGTCCTGCGGTTGCTTCGACGCTGCGATCTTGGCGTCGCACGGGGCGCAGAACCACGGCAGGGTCGAGTCGACAATCTCGTGCGGGATGTGCGGTGTCGAGCAGAGCTGGTGCCAGCCCTTGTTGCAACTCTCGCAGATGACGAGCTGGTCACAAGATCGAAGGGGAGCACGTCAGTCAACGTGCTCTTACGTTCAAGGCACTTAGAGCAGAACTCACCCTGTTCTCGGCCGGCGAGTGCCCTGCGCGGCACACCTCGCACATGAGGTTCGCGTCCAACTGGCTCGGCGCTGCAGCGCGCTTCCGTCGGTGGACTGTGAGTATGATCCAAGTGTTAATACGCTTCCATTTTTGTGAGTAGAGGACGCGGGGACACTCACTTGTCGGCTTGTTGGTCGGCACGAACGTTTTCGGCCGCGAGACTTTGCGACCAAACTTGGTCGTCGGACCACCGCCCTTTCCGCCGGCTCCAAACTGCATGGGATAGATCAACCGTCAGTCCGTGGCTCGTCTAGAGGAAAGCGGGAGAGAGGAGAGGGCGCACGTCGTCGTCGACTTCCTCGTTCAGGTCGACGCTGTCCTTGTTGTCGTCCTCGCCCTCGGCGTCCGTGTCGGTCGTCGTGCCGCCGTTACCAAAGTCGTCCTCGTCCGAGCTAGGTCTCGCGCGCTTGCCGCCCCGTCCGCGTCCCCTGCCCCTGCCACGCCCGCGTCCGCGCGCCTTGGGCCTGCCCCTTCCGCTCGGGGTATCGGCTCCGCTCGAGGTACTGCCGGGCGGCGGACGGTTGTCGACGCCCGGGATTTTGCGAGGACGACCGCGGGGACGTTTCGGCGGGAGCGGGTTACCGTCCGGACCGAGGGGTTGCAAGGGAGGCATGACTTGCGGGGCCGTGTTGACGGGGATGCCCGGAGCGGTAGCGAACGTCGGCGGCGGCGGTTGAGCCGGTTGCTGCAGCACGGACGGGAACTGCCTCGTCGGAGGCTGCGGAGCCGCGGCGCCCTGTGCGACAGCTTCACATCAATCTACGACTCGCACCACCAAACAAACTCGGAACAGAGCGTGGGAAGGTGATACGGATGTGATGGGTCCGGGGATGGTGACGCACATCTGCAAAGCCAGCGAGTTGACTCGGAATGTCCTTCAAGTCTTCCTCGAATTGGAGCGAGCCGTTGGCAGGCAATCCGGCGAGTTGCGGTTCAGCACCGGGTTGGAGCGGTTGTTGCGGTTGACCGAACGGGTTCCCGCCTGCAGCGCCCTCTCGGTTAGTCACACTGTCTCGTTTGTAAGGGCATCCGTAACGCGTCGCTGCCCGCGCCCCGGCCGAGTGAAGATATCACATGCGAGAGGGGAGCGGGTGGGCAGAGGGAGGGAGGAGGAGAAAAAAATTCCCGACGCGGTCGACGCGTCAGGTGAGAACGAGTTGGGGATCGACTTGCCGACTGGGACGTCCATCTTTTCAGTGCACGTATACGCGCGACACGCGACCGAGCTGCTCAAAGCGCGACCGCCGAGTCGATGTTTGCGCGGCCGAGCGGGCGACCTCTCTCGGAATTCTCGTCCGTTGTAATCCGTGTAATCAAGCATTACTACCAACGTTGAATAAGGACTTGGTCACCGTCGTCATCGCGCAGCGTCAGCCACGATCAAGACCCTCGCAGTACCGCTAACTATGCATCCGACTCGGGCGCAGTGGCTCAAGCTGCTCGCACTCCCGCTCACCCAGTCCGCCGGCGCAGCAGGAGCGAGAGCCGCCGCCCCTCCGCCGCCGCCGTTCCTCCTGCACGCTCTCAAGGGATCGCTCGCTTCCGCTTCAGCTCAATCCGGCCAACCCACGCACCGCAAGCTCCTGAACAAGTCTATAGACAAGGCGGCAGATTTGTGGGCCGGCCTGGGCAAGGCAAAAGATGGTTCCATGAAGCGCAAGATCTACGTCAGTCGAGCAGCGCCGCCCTTTCCTCGCTCGCTCACGGCAACGTTCGACACTCACCTTCTTTGAAACTTGGTGGCATTCTGCAGATTTTTGGAGAACGCATGATGGACCGGATAGAGTATGAAGAGTGGGCCCTCAAGGCGATCGATCCGGCGCTCGCTCCGAAACTCACAGGGTCAAGATCCGCACCCGCTCCCCAAAAAGGCGACGCCGCCGCCGCGGAGGGCAAGCAACCGCGCGAGGTCGTAAGGCTTCCCAAAACGTGGCTCCTCCCCTTCGAGTGTTGACTCCCGAAATACCGCCCCCCAGGTCGAATTGTTGTACCCGGCAAGTCTCTTGAACGACAAGGCCCTCGTCGAGTCGCTCAAGTCGCTCCTCGAGCACCGCGAACCGCATCATCGGAGCGCAATGTGGAAATGTCTCTTGTGCGTACCAGGCCCGCTCGCTCTACCCTCTGGGCATCCCCCGTCTGACGTTTCTGATCGTTCTCCCGCTCGATGCAGAGTCAGCCCTTTGACTGCGCCGTTTGCTCTCATTCCGATCATCCCCAAGTGAGTCGCGGGCGTCGACAGAGCCAAGTCGACCCGTCGCGATGTTGACCACATTCGCGTTGCACAGCCTTCCTCTCTTCTACGTGCTCTGGCGAGCATGGTCTCACTTCAGAGGTAAAAAGACCCCTCCCCACTTTCGCCACGGCATGCAAGCCTCTCATGTGGACCTGACCTCCGACCCTCTCCGTTTGCCCTCGCGCAGCTTGGAAGGCTTCTCAGTATCTCGCTTCTGTCATCACGTCCGGCTCTCCTTCCTTCCAACTCGTCGCCTCCCCCGAGCTCGACAAGATCTACGACCCCTCTCCACCTCCTCCTTCCTCCACGCCGGGACAAGGTCCGCCTTTGCTCCTCACCGTCGACCGCGTTCCGGAACTGGTCCGCACTTTTGGGATGAACGAAGAAGAGGAGAAGGAGCTGGTCCGCGCAGTGGGGCAGAGCGAGGCGCGCGCGAAACAGACGCAGGAGAAGCAGAAGGCGGCGGCGGCGGCGAGTCAGAAGGACGCTCTTGGTCAGGACCCGGTGGTACAGGTTGTACAAGAGAAGGTCGGCACCAAGGACACTCCCCGACGATGACTAGAGCACGCCCTTCGATATCATAGACGCATCATCAATCACCTATCCTTCTCATTGGAGTGGACGTCGAGCGCGCACTGTTCGCCTGTTTGTTTACTATGGGGTGTCATACGTTGATTCAAGAAGAGTCTCGAGAGGCTATGATCCGTCTCCCTTCCTGAGATCGAGTCGCTATCGAATCGCAACCTCAAGCTTCGGTGGTACGGGGCCCTTTCCGCCTCTAGGCCACTTCGTTGCTGTGGCAAACACACGCTCCCCTCTCAACCTTCTGGTATGATCTGATCCCTTCCGAGCCCGTCACATCGCGGTGGCGGTCGAGAGAAGGAGGGGGGCAAGAGAGAGCGGTTACCGCATCGAGACAGCTTTGCGGGAGCTGACGCCTTCTCAATTTCGAGCCGCACCTCTTCTTACGCCCGCCCATTCCAGCGTCCTTTGCTTGATCACTACCTCGAATCCAATCGCTTCAACTCGCTTGACGAAACTCCTCCGATGGTCGTACCGACGCTTCTCGAGGAAGGGCGCGGGCTTGGACTCTGCGCGGTGGCGGCCTCCGGTCCCATCTCGGGCTCATTCTCCGCCAACACCAACACCGGTCAAGACGCTCTCGGAGTGGACAGCATCCAAGCAAGAACCGACTGTGAGTACTTCTAGCTCATATCAGCGCAGCGGGCCGCGCGCTAATCTCGTTCCGGCGGGTGCAGCGCTCGCTTTGGCAGACGACGACCCGCCTCCTCCAGCACTCGCCAAACTTTTGCCAAACCTTCGTCCTGAATCCTCGACTGGGGAGAACAAGCTCAGTCCTTGCTGCTCTCTCGAAGTCGAAGAAAGCTCCGAGCCGGCGCGGCCCCCGTCGTGGGAGTTTCCAGTCCTTTCGCCCTCGATCCCGAGCCTGCCCAGGTCGGCGCCCGCATCTCCTAGCCTTCGCCGCTACACAGAACCGGCGAAACCCTCCCTCCGCCAGCGGTTCTTGCTTGTCGTATCCGACAAGACCGATCGCAGCCCGAAGAACGGATCGCCTTCGCCGCCGTCAAAGTGCTCGCCTTTGCCTCCTCCCGGCGGGAAGCGTGATTCCCTTACAGCTCTTCCCGACGAATCGGACGGGGAGGAAGAAGATATCCTCTCGGCGATCGCTTCCACGCCGAGTCGCAGTACCGTCAGTCAAGCGTCCGGCTCGCTGGCCGGATCTCGCCCGAGTCGTCCGCCGAGCGTAAGAAGGCCGATTCTCGGTTCGATGGTGTGTACTGAGGCAGGCGGCGGCGAGGCTCGCGCCGAAGATGGCGCTCCTGGAGAGCCGTCTGTCTCCCTTGAGCGACCACCCCTGGTCCCTCGCCTGCACAGCCATCCGGCGGTACCGATCTCGCCGAGGCGGACTTCCTCGAGTCGAGTCTCGTTCGCTTCCGACTTGGCTCCTTCGACGGCATGCTCGGACGAGTCGCGTGACGGCGGCCCTCAATCTCCGCAGCGACGCGGTAGCGTCCTGCCGCACGTTCTATCGCCGCTTCTGAGCTCGATCGGTCGTCTCAAGTCGGCGAATCCGGGTCCTACCGCCACTCCGGAGCCTAGCCTTCGCGGCCACCTTCGCTTCAATTCTCTTCTCGCCGCGATGGCAAACGGGCATCACAAACACCGTTCGACTAGACCGCCTCGGCAGGAAGACGCGCACGGAGCTGCCTCGATCTTGACTTCTCCGAAGCTGCAGAAAACGTACGGCATAGTTCGCACCTCGCCCGTCGCTCCAGACCACAGCCCACGGATCGAGCCTTTGCCGTACGCCATGAACGGCGACGCCAAAGTCGCGCGACTTCTGGGCGTCGCCGCCGCTGAAGAGAACGCAAGGTTCAACCCACAGGGCATGGTTGAGGACTCCTCCCTCCTCCCTCGCTTTCCCGCACAACAAGAACATATTCTCGACCGTTCGCTGTGAGCCCTCCCTCCCGATCCGCGGCCAAATTGACGATTCGCTTATGCGCCTCCTTCCCGCAGCACGCTGTCCGACCTCCATAAGTACACGTTCACCGCGAGTAGCAGACTGCGGAACGGGAGAGCGACCTGGAAGCGACGGACGATCGCGCTCGCGCGGACCACGCTCCAAGACGACTCGTGCGGTCTCGTCACGCAGGAGTATACGTTGCATGCGTTCAAGACGACGCACCTCACTGAACCCGAATCTTCTCGCCTGCGCCTATCTGCGACGTCCGTCATCTGCGTCCCGTCCGATTCGGACTATGGCAACATTGGCGAGGGCAAGACCCGACTCCCGTACGCTCTTTACATTTCGGGCACCGGAACCTTCCGCGCCGGACTTGGTTTCGAGCACGACGAGAAGAAGACGAGTTGGATCCTCGGAATGCAAGACCTCGAAACGTTCTCATCGTGGCTCGACATGCTCAAGGAGGTCGTGCGCGAGGTTCGTGCAGCGGCCACGCAACGTCTTCCGGCCCGTGTCGCGTCTGGTAAGGCGGCTATCGGCGACGCTTCGCAGCGCACGATGGACGCCAACATCGCCCACCTCGACGCCCAGCTCGGCACACCGCGGCGTCGTGATTCCCTCGCGAGCTCAATCAGCGACGTTTCCAACCCCTCCACGACCGACAAACCTAACGCGCTCGTTAGTCAAGCTGCACAAGACGCCGAGGACAAGAACGCAAACGAGCGTGCGGCTCAAGAAGAGGCGGATGCGGAGCAGGTGCTGCGGGAGAAGGGCGAGGTGATCACGGAGGAGGAACGGCTTGATCCCGTCGTATCCGCGAAGCAGCCTTCTCAATCGCACACGGTCCAGTCGGAGCGGCCTCCCACGCCGACAGCCATCCAATCGACGTTCGGCCCGACCGCAACCCAACAAACCCTTCCCGAGACACGGCAGAGGTCGACGTCGAGCGAACGACTCGAGGAGAGCGCTGACGAGAACAAGAGTACCGGCCAACCTCCGCCTGCTCCGGATGTTTTGCGCCACACCCGGTCTCGTACGGTCCCGCCGACACGGCCGCCTCTGGTACACAGCCTCTTTTCGAACGAGAAGAGCTCACATCGCCGTAGCCGCTCCGGAGACTCGGAGACGTCGGACCTTTCTCGCCCGTCGTTGACGTCCCCAGGCTGGTCTCTTCCATCTTCGACTTCCACGGCCCCATCATCGCAGCTATCGAGTCACTATTCCTCGAACTGTACCGATTACTTTGACTTCGCGCCGCCGCCACCCCCGCTCTCTGCCTCCAAGTCTCCACTCAACAAAGTTGTCGATCTCCACCGAGACCTGAATGTTCCCGATGGCGATGCTCGCTGACACGGCGCCTATCCTTCATACTACCTCCGACCACCTCCATGCGACTCACTGTACTCGCTCTGTATTGCCTCCGTCTGGAAATGTACATGCGGTTCATGCAGTTCGGAGGCAAGCTACTTTGAGAGCATGGCCCGGAAGTCGTCCTGACTCTTCTTTGAGGCGCTGGCTTCAGGTGCGTCCATCTTTGAATCGCCTCCCTCGTCCTTACTCGCACTCGCTTCTGCCGCCGGACGAGCACTGGCGACGAAGCCGAGTCCACCCCGACCGCGACCTCCGCGTCCGCCTCGACCACCCGCCAGCCCGACGCGCCCTCGCGAGCGCGTCGCCTGCCGCGGCATGAGGGGGACATCGGATCCTGCTGCGCCGGCGACATGATTCCGGCTGCCTGGTCCTTCTCCGACGATGCCGACCGCTTTGCCGTCAACCGTGATCGAGTCTCGCTGCATGAGCACCTTGCCGACATCCTGCAGGTGTACGTCGCGGGCATCAGATATGACGCCCAGACAGGCCAGAATAAGGTACTCACGGCGGCGTTCTCAAAGATGACCACGGCTTCTGTCGTTCCAGCGATGTAGTTGACCCTCCGAACGGGGGCGATCTTTTCGAACTCTTGCTGGATGATTGCCTCTTGCGTTTCGGGCGCGAGTCCCCGAACACGAACGCCGAGGTTTTCGACCTCGGGTCGTCGCTCGATTTGACCCGCTCTGCGGAAAGAACGCCGGTCTGAGCACCTCTGAAGGCTGGGCCAAACCGTCTGTGGACGAACCTTGCGGTCCCTGCTGCGCGCTTCTCAGCCACCGTGACCGAGATGTGCCGCTTCTTCAGCTCGTGGTTGTTGAGGGCCAACGCAGCCTGAGCGGAAGACTGCGACCTCCAGGGTCAGTATCTGCAGAGACGGCCGGACACGTGCAGACAGCGACGTACCTCGTCCTCAAACTCGACAAATGCGAAACCTTTGCAGACGCCCTGTTCATCTGTTGGGACGCGGATCCCCTTCACCGTTCCATAAGTTTCGAACAGCTTGCGCAAGTCTTGCTCCTTGACCGATCGCGCGACGTTGGCGATGTACAGTTCTCGCTTGTTCGCGTCGGCGTCAGAACGGCTCTTCTTGCGCGACGGGTCCGAGATCTGAGCGACCAGGGCGTGGCCAGGCTCCAATTCGCGACCGTGAAGCGCGAGCGCTGCTTGCGCATGTGCCTATCAAGTCTCGACATGAGTTGCCCGCTTTTTGAGCCCAACAACGTCGAAATGACAGATGACGCACCGGGTTCGCGAACTGAACGTAGCAGAAGCGGCGAGTCGCCTTGTAGCGTTTGCTCGGCCAGCGGATGTCAAAGATCGTCCCGTACTGAAGGGAAACTGAAGGTTAGCGCGAGAGGAGAGATCGAGTTCCATGTGTAGAGCTTACCTGGCTAAAGAGTTTCTCCACTGCGCTCTTGTCATACGATTCCGGGTAGTTCGTTACGTAGAGGCAGCATTCCCAGGCAATGTAGACCTCGAGTTCGACGCCGTTCACGCGCTTCTTGTCCTTGGTGCGGGCGGCAAGAACGCTCTCCTGCGCGCACATCACGGCGTCAATACGGGACGAGCTGCGTCGAGTGCTGCACTGGGCGTGGTTCTTACCTTGTCCATGAACTCGATCTGCGCGTACGTTCGTCCTTCCAGCTCCTTAAGCAAGAGCTCTCGCACAGCACCGCACTGCATGCATGAACGCATCAGTGTCAGCAAGCAACGCGCTGGAGCCTTGACCAAAGCCTTGGACGCACGTCGCTAAAGAGCTTTCGCACGTCTTCCTCGCTGATGGACCCATCGCTGACGGCAAACACGGTAGAGTGCTCCCGGTCACTGCGGTGCGTGTATCGTCAGCCTCGGAGTCACCAAACTAGCACTACGTCAACGGAGGACATACCGTCGCGGTTCCTCGGTCGACGCGCTGGTAGCCGGACCTGCGGCCGGAGCAGCCGAAGTAGATGCTTCGGCAGTCGGCTCCGCGATCCGAACCTTCTTTGCGGGAGTCGCGGCCGATTCACCAGCGGGAGGGCTGCGTTCGCGCTTACGCTCGCTCTCGTTCCCGGCGCCGGTGCCGTCTGCCGTTGCAGAGGCGATGAAGGTTTCCGCGTCCGGAGCGCTTGTCGAGCTTGACTGCGCTTTTCGCGCTGCTTCCTCCGCCTCCTGCATGAGGTGGTAGTAGATGATCAGCGAAGGAAGAAACAGGACGGAAGACGACTTTCATCGACAGCTCACCCTCGCCCGCCGCCGGTCGAGTCCTTTGCGCTGCCGCTTACTCCTGACCAGGGTGTATTCGAGGTCCGCGAGATTGCCGTACTCGGTTTCGAAGAGCACCCAAGCTTCGATCAGGTACTCGGGGTAGTCGAGACCTTTGGCCGAACAACCTTCCGAGTAAACCTCGTGCGCCTTCTGGTACTGGCCGACTCGGCTGCAGAGAGGTAAACAGGACCGTCAGCCTCAATCAACATGCTGAGATGGAACCGATACTACTGACGCACGTCTCGAAATCCGCCCTGCCGTACCAGGCCGCGTACGAGTACGGTCGCGCTTTGCACAGCTCCGCCCAGAGCTGTCTCGCCTCATCGATCATCTGGTAGCGCTCATACTTTCGAACGGCGACAGCGTCAGAGCTCTGCAGTCGAAGTACGGGGAGAAAGTTGGGGGAAAGCTTACAAGCTTGATGAGGTACTTTTCGAGGCGGCACTGCTGGTCGCCCTTTTTCTGCACTGCAGGGGGTGATTTCGTGTTTAGCAAGGGTATTACTCGACTCACTTCTAGCGCTAGGCTGTTGACTCACCCTTTTTCGTAGCTTGCACTCCTTCCTGCAGCACTCCGAGGGCCATGCCGACCAGTCCACCGTCTGGACCTTCCTCGCCGGCTGAGGGAATTTTGAGTCAGTCGATTGCCACGAGTCTTCCGGCAATCTGATTACCGAAAGAACACACCTTTGACCTCTGACTCGCGGCGGTAATAGCTAGCCCGAGCGTGGTAGAGCGCGACGGTGGCGTCCATGTCTCCGCTGAAAAGCCCGCTCGTGACGGCACGCTGGAAAGTAGCTTCAATCTCTTCGGCGCTCGCATGCAGCTTCTCCTGCGCGGCGAAAGGTCGACGCGGTTAGAAGCGGGACTGCAAAAAGCTGAACAAGAACACGCACGGCGATCCGCAGCGAAGTAGTCCAGAGCGGGACGGCGGCAGGCAGATTCCGGATCGCTCGCTCGCAGATTTCGCGGAGGTTGGCATCCAGGGGCTTGTGCTGTGCATGTGCGAGTCGAGGATCAGTGGGTGAAGACCTACCGTGAGTAGTACGGCGATGTTGGGCTCACCAGGAACTCCAAGTAGGTCTCCCAGAGCTCGAGCTCCTGCGGGTGGTCTTTGATGGCCCGCTCGAACAGCTGCTTGACCAAGACGACGTCGGGGCGCTTGACTTCTCGTTCCCACGAGACGTAGTCGAGGTATGCCTGAGCCGAGTAGCCTGCCGCTTTCTGCGGTCGCGGTTGAGAAAATCGGTCAATGTGGTGAGCGGATGCCCAAACCTGGTCAGACTTTGTCCTTACCAGCTTTTCCTCCTCCGGATACCGCTCATCAGCCTTCTTCACACTTGCGCTATAGATCTTGTTCGCGGCTGGCAGACTGGTGTCGTAGTTGTCGTTGTCAAAGGTGGTGACAAAGGTTGAGTACGCCGAGAATGTTTCGGCGATGTCTGCTCGTTGCATATCAGTCTCCACTCTCGAGCTTCAAAATCCGAGTGCAGAACGTACCAAGGTGTGCAACCTTGAGTCGAGCGAGGTAGAGTTCCTCGACTATGACAAGCTGATCCGGCCTGCGTTGAATGGAGATCAGTTAGTTCAGCTGTGCGGCCACTGGCTAATTCCGCGGTCAACAGATGGCGCACGTGGTGTCAAGCTGCGAATAGTGATCGATGTCAACTCGTGCACCAGCTGAGCATCGCCTGAAAAGGTGGCAGACACACCTTGAGCAAGTCGGTTTCAAAGTCACGCCAAATCTTCCACAGTTGGGAGCCCTGTCAACGAGACGGACGTCAGCTAAGCCCTATTCGCGGGGTTCATGCGCTTCACATACCTCTGTGAGGTGGGTGCCACCGATCTTGAGCGTCTCTTCGCGGATCTCACGGACTTCCTCGATGGCGAAGACGACTCCGAGAAGTTGGTCCGGCTCGCCCGCTTTCCGGTCCGCCGACTGCATAGCCGCATCTTCCTCCTCTTCGCCAACCTCGACCGTTGCCGTCGGCGGCGTCAAACCTTGAGCGAGGTAGTACTGCGAGACGACCCATTTTGACCAGTTGACCAGAAACGGAATCGCTGTGTACGGACGAGCAGTGTCAGCCTCCTTTCGCCTCGGCTCTGGCGGGTGAAGACGAGCAGGACGTACAAAGGAATTCTCTGCTTCCACGGCGGTACAGTTCGATCACGTCGAGGTACGGCGTGACGTCGTCGGCAGGCAATTGCGGCAAACTCTTCTTGCGGTCCTCGATCCACTCGAGCCAGTCCTCTGCGGGGTAGCCAGACCTGTCAGCTGCACCTGGAGATCTCTATAAATGCCTGGACAAACGCACCTTCGCTCAGGGCAAGGAATTGTGCGTAGGCTTGCCTGCCTTGCTCGACTTCATCGCTCAAGCCAAGTTGCTCCGCCAGCCGCACCCGCTCGAGGTGCAGGTCGCGTTGGTACGGCGACGAGTTGATCTGCTCGAGTAAGCTGCTGTACCGCTGCACAGCTTCATCCGAGCTCGCGTCGGCCATGGCGAGTGAATGGTCCAACTTCAACGCAGGTGCGCCCCACCACGGCACAGGTGAACGCAAGTCGTGAGTGTAGACACTCTTCCGTTCTTTTGCTTTCGGAAGACATCTATGCTACAAGAGGCTCTCGGCGCGCAAGTGTCAGCACCGGACCGGAAACAGTTGCGGTTCGGTAGCAAAAGTGAGAAGGGAGGTTTGCGCGAGAGGATGCGGCTACATGAATATACGGAGCGAAGGGCCTTGCGCACCTATGATTAGACAACATGGTGATGAAGCACGAAAAACGGACGGAAGTTGCGTGGAAGATGAGTAGGATTGGAAGGTACACGGTATATCGAGGCAGCGGATACATGCGAGAGTTGAGAGTGGTGGCGGTGGCATGCTGCTGCTGCAAGCGGTTACAGGGAATATGCGAGTAGTGCTGCCTTAGAATTCGGCGTCGAACACGAGCGTGCTGCGGTCATCGGTCCGGGAAGGGGTACTCTTGCCTCCAGTCGGTTCGTCGATGCGAGTCAGGCTCGCCGTACGAGACATGGCAGCGTGCCGGGACATGACACCGGCCTTTTGGTAATCACTGACACGCTCTGTTCACGAGGAACAAGTTAGAGTCAGTTCACAGCGCTCGAAGCCATTTCTGAAAGACGAGTGTGCAAAAAAACACGCACTCTCGAAGAAGTTGGTCTTTCCCTCCATCGAGATCAGCTCCATCCAATCGAACGGGTTCTCCGCGTGGTAAAGCTTGTCGTTCCCGAGCGAGACGAGCAGCCGGTCCGCCACAAACTCGATATACTGGCACATCAAGGTCGAGTTCATACCGATCAAGGCGACAGGCAACGCGTCGGTCAAGAACTCCTTTTCGATCTCGACGGCTTCGGCGATGATGCGGGCGACGCGATGAGGAGCGGGACGGCGCTCGAGGTGAGAAAAGAGGAGGCAGGCAAAATCGGTGTGGAGACCTTCGTCACGCGAGATGAGCTCGTTCTGCGGAGCAATACGTCAGGGTGGCGGGCACAGTACATACGCCGCTGAGTGGTGAGCTTACCGAAAAGGTCAATCCGGGCATAAGCCCGCGCTTCTTGAGCCAAAAGATTGACGCGAACGATCCGGAGAAAAAGATGCCTTCGACCGCTGCGAAGGCGATGAGCCGTTCGCCGAACACGGCTTTCGGATCAGAGATCCAGCGCAACGCCCAGTCGGCTTTCTTCTTGATGCAAGGGACTGCGCGAGGCGAGTTCAGGGTCAACATGTGCGCTTCGACGAAGCTTAGGTGAAGCTTGAGGAAGCGTACTGGTTTCCATGGCATTGAAGAGGGTAGTGCGCTCGTCCGGGTCTCGGACATAACTCTCGATGAGCAGCGAGTAGACCTCGGAGTGGATATTCTCCCTAGAGGCATCCCGAGAGCAGAATTGTCAGCGACTGAACGTTGACAGACAGCGCAAATCAGCACTCACATCATGATCTGGAAACCGTAGAAGCAGCGCGCCTCTGCTACTTGAACCTCGGTCGAGAAGCGCTCGACGAGGTTCTCGTTGACGATGCCGTCCGAGGCGGCGAAAAAGGCGAGAACGTGCTTGATGAAGTGCTGTTCCTTGTCGTTCAAGCGCTCCCAGTCGAACTGATCCTTACTGATGTCCTGCAAGCGTCAAGTAGATCGCGTCAGCTCCGGAGCCCGAAGCTGACCGATCGAGGTAGTCGTACCATTTCCTCTGCAGTCCAGAAACTCGCCTCGGCGTGCTTGTAGGCCGCCCAAATCTGTATAGGCGAAACGAGGTCAGCGAGCAGCCTGATTACAGATCATGCGACGCGAGAATTTATCTCACCTCGTGGTACTGAATGGGGAACAGTACAAAACGCCGCTTGTTGTCTCGCAGAATCGGTTCGTCCGCGTCTCTGCGGATCGACAAGTTTCCGACGAACCTTGGTCGCCCCTCGTCGTCCATCGGCTCATCCTCCTCGTCGAGAGATCCGTTCTCGTCCTTCTGTGGATCAGAAAGGGCAGGCGGCGGCGGATTGAGCGAGAGCGGACTGCTGTCCTCGTCGACGGCTCCCATGTAAGACTCCCCCTCCGGCGACCGATCCACAGCCTCAGATGGCATAGGAGCCTCTTCTCCTCGCTGTCTGCCCTTGTTGTTCGCTCCCTTGCCACCCTCTGGCTTACGGTCGCCGGATTCGACCTCCTTCCGCTTCTGACTAGCAGTGGCGCTGCTCAACGACGACGAGGATGTCGACCGGTGATTCTCCGTCTCCTTCTGCCGGCCGATCGGCGGTCCTATTGACAAGCCTGCGAGTTTGCTCGAGGTGGACGGGACCGAAGGCGCTCCATAGCGCGACGACGACGAGTAATTCATCGAGTGAGCGTAAAGTGGCGGTGAAGGCGAGACAAGCATGACGTCGATCCTGGCTCAAGCGAAGCCCGCGTGGCTGGAATCGATGGGCTAGCAGAGACTCTGCAGGTAAATGCGAGCGAGTCTGAACTGCGTGAGACGGCGAGCGAGAGGCGAACTGGACGGCGAGTCGACTCAACTTTGCGCCGATGTCAGGGGGATCGTGCCGCCCCTTGTTCCACAAAGTCTCGCCTTTTCCACCCATCTACTTTAGCAGCACACAAAGTGTTACAACGTCTACTACGCAAGCGGGTCTTATCTAGCCCGAGGAAAAAAAGAAACAAAGAACAGAAACATAAACCGAGCTAGAAGCCGAAAAGGAAGGAAGAGAAAAAGGGTCGCTAATACTTCAAACCACGCTCGACAGTGCGGAGGATAGTCTCGAACGCCTGCTCGAGTCGCTCGACCTCGACCTGAGCACGTTCGACGTTCTTGTCGAGCGCGAGAGCTTCGGCCAGTCCGGGCAACGTTGTGGCGCCGTATCCGAGCCAGCGGCCGGGAGCTACTCCAAGGTGGCGGTACCACTCGCGCCCCTGCAGGCCCTTCTCATCACCGAGGAAACCCGCCTCGAACTCCTTCAAAGCACGGTTGATCTTCTGCAGCTCTCGGGCGCGCTTGAAAGCCTCGCGCTTGTTCGGGCGCTTGCGGTGACAAGCCGAGGACGAAAGGGCCGCGTGGTCTGAGACGAGCTTCTCGGCGCGAGCGGCGAGGCGCTGAGAAGCCGTGAGGATCTTGCGCGAGAGCGAGCGGAGCGACTCGAGGTCGAGCTTGTGCGCGAGCGGGTCGGCGGCAACCTTGTCCAAGTAATGCTCGATCTCGACGGCGTAGGCTGTTGCAAGACCAATTTTGGGGTCAGGCAATGCTTCTTACCGGGGACTTGGGGGGCCTGTCCCTCCTGAGACTCACCGGTGATATTGATCGGCAAGACAAGGTCATCGGCGAGCCGCGCCGCTGTCAAACCGAGCACGCGAGCGATCGCAACGTGGCGCTCGTACGTTGGGTCGCCGTAGGTCGACTGCCAGTGGAACGAATCAAAGTTGGACTGCGGGACGGCACAAACCGTCAGCATGCTGTGCGGGCTTGTTACAACGACACACCGACAACGGGAAGCTGACATGGTAATGGTAGACTGCGAGTAGCATCTCAAGGTCAGTATTCTAGTTTTGAGCAAATGTTGGGGCTAGGAAATCGCGCACCTGGGTCCTTGCGTCCGCGGCGCATCCCAAAGTTGGCGGAAGCGAGCCCGAGCCGCTGTAGGAAGACTGTAAAGTCTGTTCGTTCGTAGATACAGTCACCATCAGCTGCCGGAAGCCAGAGCCTGCTGCCTTCTGGCAACGATGCCATGTAAACAAAGACCCGGGACGAACCGCTTCCAGAACCAAGCGCCGCCACGTCGAGCACCTTCAACTTTTCATCATTGTCGTTGTCTCCTTGGTCCTCTTTCGGGTCCGCGAGCGACTTGCCCTCGCGATGGGGATCCGGTACCTGAGCAGACACGTTCTTGAGCAAGTCGGCGAGCGAAGGGGAAGCGGCGAGGTCGTAGACCGATCCAGAAACGCCTGAGCGAGTGAGCGCGAAGGGGGAAAAAAAAAACAATTAGCAGCCATTCGAGTGGAGCCAGGCAGGCCCGACGTGCATCGCCTGCTGTACAAGACCGTGAGAAAGAAGTGAGGTAAGACTTACTGACGTCGACGTTGAGGTACGCCACGACATGGCGTTGCAACCATTCGGAAAAGTCTTCTCCGAATTCAGTCGACCCGATCAAGCCGAACCTGCAAACCATCACATCCGCCACGTCACACTCTGTCAGCTCTAGACAAGAACAGTAGAGCAAAAAAAGAAAACGACTCACTCTTCTGCATCCCAAGCCGCGAGCATAATAGTCCGCAACGGTTTCCACCCCTTTTCGAGCAAAACGCCCAAAGCGCGCACCGTCTCGTGCACCGAAGCGGTCCCACTATTCGGATCGCCGGCGCCAAAGGTCCAGGCATCGTGGTGATTCCCGAGGATGACGACTTCGTCGGTCTGACCGGGAATGAGGGCGTACGTGTTCCTGCGTGGCGGACGAGGGGGGTCTCTTCTCCGCGTGAGCCTTCAAAGTCGGCCGGTCGGAAGGAAACTTTTGGGCCGTTTGCAAAACTCGCCCGGACAAGAGAGACAACGAAGAAGAAGAAAGAAAGAAAGAAAGAAAGAAACGCACCAGATCGGCGTCACTTTCTCCTCGACGATGTTGGTCAACTCGACCACTTCCTCCCCTGGCCCTGTCCAATACTCAACCCCTTTATCCCTCAACCCGCCCTCCCTCCACCTTTCCATCTTCTTCCCAGCCCTCTGACCATCCTCCAACTTGATCCCCTTTCCATTCAAACTCTTCAACAAAGGGATCGCATCCTCGTACGAGAGCGGGATCGACGGGATCGAAGGGATATTGATCTCGTCCGAGGTTCCATCGCGCGGCAACCGCTTTGGCGCATTCGGCAACGAAGGGTTGTAAGATGGTTGACCGGGCGTGAGAGGATCGCCGGGATAGAGAGAGAGGTACTGAACGCTGCCGCGTTGGACGCTACTCGGAGCTCGAGCCGGTCCGGCGGGATAGGCAGCATAGTCGGGTCCTTCGACGACGTTGCCGTCTTCGATCGGGTCGGTAAAGATCACGACGCCGACAGCTCCGGCTTCTGCCGCCGCTTTCACTTTGAGACCGCGGAACGATCCGCCGTACTGGACGGCGACGACCTTGCCCTTAACGTCGATGCCTGGGGACAGGCGCACGGGCGAGCGAGCGAGCACGAAAGCAGCGAAACAGTCACGTCAGCGAAAGTTTTCACTCCATGGCCGGTCAGAGTCATCACAACTCACCCTGCTCAGCGAGGTACTCGAAATCCTCCTTGGTGCCCCGACTAGCATAAACCAACTGCCCCTTGACCGTCCCATTCTTGCTGAACCCGTGCCAAATCCCGACGCCTTCGCCACTCGTCGGATCCTCCGGGAAGACGTCCTCGCGGAGTTTGGCGCGCCAAGAAGCCTCGTCTGTACCGGAAGGGGTGAAGGATAGAGCGGCCTTGACGGGGTAGTTCAAGAGGGAGTAGTAGGTGTCGGCCCAGACGCGCGGTTTTGCGTCGTTGCGCGGTCCGCGAGGGCCACGGTGGTGAGGAGGAGGCGGAGGACCGTGATGCGGTCCGCGATGCTCTCGTCCGTGACCGGGCGGCGGTCCACGATGGTGGGAATCGATCGCGTCATTGTGACGACGGGACTGAGCCAGACCGAGTCCGAGCTGATCGGCGCAACGACGAGTGGTCCTGCGGATCTTGTGCCAGATCCTGCGCGAGAGAGAACGGTCGCCCCCGCGGTGGTGGTGCTTCTTCTTCTTCTTTTTGTGCGGACAGCTTCCATGGCCGTGACCGGTCAGGGCTCGCCGACTCTCTTTCGTCCCGGCGTCAAACAGGTTGTGATGTTCTGGGTCGGCCTTGGCGCCGAGCGCGTGTTCCCACTGAGACTTGATCAAGAGGGCAATGTTGCGATCTTGACTCGTCCCTGCGACGTGAGCCTTTTCGGTGAATCTGCTCCGGTTATATAAAAGTCTAAGAATAGTTCATCGGAGGAGGGAGGGAGGTCGAGAGCTCACGATTTCGAGGCGTCTTTGGCGCTTTCGGGGGCAGGGACCGCGAGGAGAGTTTCCTTGAGTTGGGCGTAAGAGAGCGGACGCTGCTGCTGCTGCTTGTGGCGATGAGGAGGCGACGAGCTGAAGAGCGATTGGTCGATGTTGTTCAAGCCGGCGAGACGGCGAGCATACGCTGCCTCGCTCGAGTGCGAGTGCGGGTGCGGGTGCGGGCGTAGCTGGTGTAGAGTGATAGCTGGACCGTACTGCCAATAGAGCGATACGAGCGCGAGGAAAGCGAGCGAGATCTTGACGGGACGGGAGGTGAGCCAGGTGGGGCGGGTTGGGGTCGAGCGCTGCGACGGAGTCGGCGCAGGCAAGAGCGGTTCGCCCTTGTCGTCGCGGTCCGCGAGTCCGAGCTCCTTCTCGCTCGCCATGGTCTGTGCGAGCAGGCAGGCGGAGCGAGGAGAGAGACAAGAGAGGCGACGATTCGTCGCGGAACTCCACTCGGCCGAGAGGAATCCGGGCAACGAACGGGGGTTGCGCTCTCTCTCGATAGAGACTCTGGATATAAGACGTGAGCGAGAATGCCGCCCTCGCTGCTCGACCATCTATGCACTGCTCTTCAAAAGAACCTCGCGGGCAGTCACCCTCGACTCGCCTTGACCGTGCTCCGCTCCGACCCTCAACGCAGCCACGCCCTCTTCCCACACGCCACCACTGCCAAGTCGACCAAAGTGTACCACGAAGACATCTTTGTCGTCCTCAGCCAGCCGGCCACCTCGATCGGAGGGAGCAGCGTCCCCGTCGTCGCGATTGAAGCCGCGCTCTATACCGTACCCGCAACCGGAACCGCCTTGCTCTACATCTCAAAAGTAGACACGACAGGTCTCCTCTCCGGACCGACATCGCCTTCGCCCTCGCCCTCGCCGACCCGCCCGCTCGTCTCCGCCTTCCTGTCCTACTTTCTCTCGTACCCGCCTCACCACTGCTCCCGCATCCGCATCCACGTCTTTGCGCGCGCACAATCCCAGTACTTGTTCCCGGGAAGCGCTGACAACAAGACGAAAAAGTTGTTGGACGACAAGGCCTTGCTCCGATGGTGGAAACGGACCCTCGAAAGGGCAGTCGTCGAGTCGACCACTTCGTCGCCGGCGAAACTGTTTTACCTCATCCCGGGACTCGCCTACCTCGAATCGCTGCCCTACGTTCCAGCCGGGACTTTGGAATGGACCTACTCGCACCCGTACGCGACGCTCTCGTCCCCTCTTCATCCCGCCACCGACCCTCCCTCATCCCATCCCCTCGTAGACCACATCCCCGCCTTCCCCGACGACCCCAAGTCCCGATTCCTCCACTCTCTCACGTCCAGCTCAGTAGCCCCCTCGGGCACCGAAGGCGACTACGACGACGTGTTTCTCTCGCTCGCGAGCACCTCGTTCACGACGGGGCAGACGCCCGCGCAAAAAGTGGCAGAGACGGAGCGCGCGATCGAGAGGGAACGGAAGAGATTGGTCGAAGGTGTTCCCGGAGGCGTCGACGAGTGGTGGGAACGGATGGCGTTCCGGCAAGAGTGCTGCGCGGGTCAACTCGTTGGCTTCTTTGTCGTCGCAGCCGGCGAACCTGGTTCTTCTGCCTCCTCCACCTCCTCCACCCCCTCCTCCCCCACCGCCACCGCCGCCGTTTCCTCTCACGGGAACGGCCCGCCGAAACGACACCCGCTCTCACTCCGCCCTTCCATCTATACCAAACTCTGGTCCCAACTGCACAACTACGACTATACGCTCTCCGCTCTTTCGAAACTCGAAGAAGCGGTCTCGAAGTGGGAACAGGGCCTCGAGAGGGCTTTGAGAGCCGAAGAGGATCTCGACAACGACGGCTGCACGGCGGCGACAGGGGGCGAGGTCTCACAATCGCCGGAGGAGGACAAAGGATCAGCAGCAGCAGTGAACGGAGTCGAGGCGCACGATTCTCGTGACGAAGCGAAAGAACGCGAGTGGCGCAGGCGGTACGAGAACTTTGTCCGCCGCGAGTTCGAGGTCGACAATCCGCACCACCCTGCGCCAGCGACGACGATGACGACGACGACGACGACCGCGACGACCGCGACACACGGGGGCGAGAACGGTAACGGTAATGAGGCTGGGGAGCAAGGTACGAACAAGCGGGGAGCGGACGAACAGCACGGGCCGCCGAAAGTGAACGTGCTCGCGCCGCGGAAAAAGAAAAAGGTCGCCGCCGCCAACCCTCCGGCTACCGTCGTCGCGCCGCCACCGCCTTAAGAGTCCATCTCCACTCTGCCATGGCCCATTGGGCAGTGCTGCAAACTCAAGAAAAGGACACACCACGCGTTGCATTGTCTTGCTACCCAGAGAGAAAAAGAGACATAAAAGAGAGAGGAAGGTGCCAAGAATAATAGGGGAGGAGGCGTTGCGAGAAAACCAGAAAAGTGACCCTTGAACGAAAGGAATGAACCGGAAACGAACGGTACTGCTGACCAGAATGAACGGGTTGGTTGGAGGACGTTTTACGGGTAGATTTTCTGTACGGAGGTCGGAATCCGTCAGCACATCTCGTAAGCAGACATTCGCAGCTCGAAGATGTGCATAGAAACAAAACCAGCGAAAGAAAACGCACGTCAATCTCGGCCTTGAAGTGGTTCAGGATCGTTTTCCGCTGCAGCTTCTGTGCCGCCGTGAGGAACCCGTTCTGCGGAGTCCACTCGACTTCGGACAGGATGACCGTTTGAAGAGTCTGCGTCGTCCGTCGCGTACGCGCGCGCGGGGTCGCAGAATCCTCAGTCAGCCCAGCAAGCTCGCCGCTAAAAAAAGGGAAAAATCCCCCTTCCTCTGACTGCGCGCCAAAAACGAACGAAAGCTCACCTCGAGCGGTTTCAGTTTGGCTTGCTTGCCGGTCGCGTTCAGTTCGGCGAGGACCCGTTTCCGGACCTGGCTGTTCTGGCACACTTCGGTCGCCCAGTCGAGGTCGTCGACGTTCTTGCCTTGGCCGAGCAACTCTGGCTCGGCGGCGAGGAGCTGACGCAAGTTGTGCTCGTGCGGGACAATGATCTGGAGTACCGGTGCAGGCGTCAGAATACGTTCATATACCCGTCAATGCCGCCGAGGTGAAAAACATTTCAGAGCATCAACACGAAGCACCAACTCACCGCCATCGGTCTGGACGCGTTCGAGTCGGCGTGGACAGCAATGTTCAGCACAAGACTGCAAGACTTGTAAATGGACCTGCACACGCAGAGTAAAACGGAGGGCGCGTCAAACCTTGCAGCGAAAGAAAGAAGAAAGAAAAAGAGAAGAAATCTCTCTGGGACGCACTCCAATCGCTCGAGCGCAATGTATTCGCCGCCCTGCAGCTTGATCAAGTTTTTCTTGCGGTCAATGATCGAGAGCGTGCCATCCTGCCCAGAGTGGGGGTACAAGAACCCGCGTCGTCAGTCTTCGCCGACCTGCTTCAATCGTGGGAACGAAGAGCGCTTTTACCTCGTTCCATTGTCCAATGTCGCCGGTCAAGAACCTGTTTCAAATTGGCAGAAAGAGATCAATCGATTGATCAGCAGGGAAGGGCGCAGCCCGACCTCTTTAATGATTCCGGACGTAGGAAAAAAAGCCCACGCACCAGCCATCGTCGGTGAGTGCCTCCTTCGTAAGATCCTCGCGCTTGTCTAGGGTCCAAAAAACCGGAAGGTCAGTCTCGTCTTGCTGCCAAAGCTGAACAAGATCGTTTCCCCTCAAACTCACAATACCCCTTGAAGACGTTCGGACCCCTCAAGCACACCTCGCCCTGCGGCCGTCCCTTGGCATGCTCGCCCGACCCGTCCGCCTTGTAACCCGCCTCTTCAAAGTCGCGCAGCTGAATCTCGTTGCACAGGTTCGGGACGCCGACGACGCCGATCTGGACGATTTGAGGCGGCAGGATGCAAGAGAGGCTGCGTGCGTCAAAAGATGTACACGGCGGTTCACGTGAGCTGATCGTCCGGTTCCCGTTTAGCAGTAGATTTCGGCAACGCACGCGGTAGACTCGGTGAGGCCGTAACCCTGGATGAAGTACGGCGTAAGGGTATACGAGAGGAACTCTTGCGTCGCCTGCGACACGCCAGCTCCTGTTGACGCGTTCTCATCATGGTCAGCGTCTCTACTAGCCAGCAAGGAAATCCCGCAAACTAGGGAGAAGAAGCTCGGAAATGCTCACCTCCATTGATGGCATATTTCAGTTTCCCGCCCGTAGCCTGCTTGACCGCCTTGAACACGACCGTATCCAACACGCCTCCAACGAGGGTATTTACAATGGGGATCGATTTCGTCCACCGTTTGAGGCCGACCGCGCCGTGGAATAGCGAGGCGCGGTACGCCGGACCGGAGGAAACTTTTTGGAGAATGCCCTTGCGGATCTGTGTGCGGTGCGCACGCATGGACGGGGTGAGTAATGGCTGGCACAGAGGGGACCGTATTCGTAAATGAAGGAGAAATAGAACTCGTGACTGACCAGTTCCCAGACAGTCGGGACTCTGTGACGGAAATTGAGGGGAGCACGGAAGTAGTCAAGTCAGCCTGGGTACCGAAACAAAATAAAAGACCGCCGCTCCCTGCGTGCGGAAGACGTGAATGTCGCCGAACTTACCCCGTCATAATGGTCGGTCCGAACGCGCGCATATCACCGACACAGTTGCGCATCGAAGTGTCCGTCAAAGTCTTGACCGTGCCATACCCCATCGGAACCTGCTCCACCAATTACCACATTCAGCGATTTGTTCTCCTCACATATTACATCCCACTTTGGGACGCAAAAGGGAGGAAAGGGAGTAGGGGTTACGTACGCCGGCGTAGAGGACCGTGAACTCGAGCGCCAGTTCAAAGATGTGTGACTTCAAGGCGTAATTGGGGATTACAAGCCAGGAGGGTCAGCAGAGACGAAAGAGAGAGAAAAGGCGGCGGGGGGAAGACAGATCCAGAGGGAGGGAGGGAAAGGAGGAAGGCTCACGAGGGGGAGGTAGCAGATTGCTCGAGCGTCGGGCGTGATGAGGTGAGACACGAGCTTGATTGTTCCTCCCACTTCAAGTGCGGTAGCATTGCGCCACAAGGGTCAGTGAAAGGCAGCCCACAGAAAAAACAGTTCTCCGGCGGGGAGCGCAAACTCACCGATAGCGACCACCTGACCGTGGGTAATCTCGACTCCCTTGGGTGCTCCCGTACTCCCACTCGTGTACATAATGCAAGCGACATCATCCGGTTCGGGTCTCTTGACCGGCTCGTGCTTCTTGTCCTTTCCGAGTTGGACAAACTCGTCCCAGTGCAAGACCGTGACGCCGGCTTGGCGGAGTTTCTCGATCGAGTCGGCGGGCTTGATATCGCTCGAGGGGCCGTCGTAGACTACGGTTTTGACGGTGGGGGTGCGGGTGATGACGGCTGCGAGGGTTCCGAGGAGGTTGCTGTTGGTGAACATGCCGCAGACGCCCGGTTCGTTCAACGAGTGCTCGAGCTGCGAGGGGAGTGGCGTGAGCACGCAGGTTTAGCTAGTCAGACGTTTGGAAACTGGGTCCGTCGGAGAGGGGACGCACGCCGTCTTCTCCGAGACTGTCGTACGCGGTCGCAAAAGTGATGCCCTGTTTCGCGCAGGCGTTGGCCATGGCGAACCAGTGCATGCTGGTCTGAGCATAGATGTTGAAGACGGTGTCTCTCGAGTGACCCGTCTCTTGGAGGGCGCTCGCGAGGTCGGCGACGAGTTGACCAAACTCGGCGTACGAGAGGTAGCGGTAGTCGGTCAGTTCGTAGTAGGTCCACTCCTTCTTCTCGGTCGTCTCTTGTCCGTCGATGATCTTTTTGACGTCCTTGTACTCTTTGTGGATGTTGATCGTGTCCCTCCAGCCGACTGCGGGCGCGTCAGGCCGGACCTTTACCGAGTGGTCGAGCATGTCTGGGATGACGCGGATGCCTGGGCCGGGCGAGTCTACGAGTCCGTCCTTGGCCATGTAGTACCTGCGGGGACGTCCATGACCGGGTTGGAGCTGTTCATCTCCGATCTACATGGGGTCACGCGGGTCAGTCGCCAGTCAAAGAGAGGGCCGAAAGTGGGGAGGAGGACGAGCGAGTCGCGGGCTGGGACCAGAGCGGAGAGGGTGATCGGGGGGAGAGACTGACCTCGACTGTCTGCATCTGGGCCATCTCTGGGCTCGACTGCCTCGGGCGCAGGGAAGAGGAGAAGGAGAAGAACAAGCGCCCGGTTCTCGTTCACTCCGGCGAACCGGGACTTGGCCCACTCTGCACCACCCCATTGCCGATTGTACAACATGCAACAGCAGCAAGGCACTCCAACCGCAGCGACCCCCGTACCGCAACCCTCGCTCGCCCCTCCGCCGCCGCCTCCTCCTCCTCCTGCTCCGTCGTCTGGCACCCGCGTCGACTTGAACCCGACCGCAGACACAGCCAACGCACTCGCCCAGTCTAGTACCCTCGTAGATCAAGTCGAACGAGACTTGCTCACTCTCCTCGACCGCTGCCAACACGCGTATGATGCCGACGCCGCGCCCGCACCAGGTGTGTTTCCACCTGGCAAAAGTTCGACCGACCAGTCACTGATCATGGCCAAAGCGCGCAGACTCGACCACGCTCCTCGAATCGCTCTCCAACTTGATCTCGCTCCTCTCCCGCTCCGCCCTCGGCGGATTCGTGCCACCCCCAACTCCCTCTGAGCCCTCCGCCGCCACCACCGCCGAATCGACGACGACGCCCTCGCAAGCACAACTCGACCAAGCGAGCGAGAGGTCTCAAACCCTGTTCAAGCAATTACAAGCCGTCAGGGAACGCGCAGAGATTGTTCGAGCCGGGTTGGCCAGGTCATGAGGGTCAGCTGCAGGTCGAAAGAAACCCAAGGAACGAGGGCCGATTTTCGCCACCGGCTCGGGTTACTGTAGCTGTCGTGCGAGCCGGCCGCGGCCAGGTCGTCGAGCAGGCAGAAAACCCCCCATCTCGCAAGCGCCTCCAAAGCAGCTCCAGCAGCAGCCGCCGCCGCAGCCACTACAAGCTGGACACCTCTCAACTGTGCCTGGGCGCCGGCCAGCCCCCGCTTGGCGTCAATCTCCCGCCTCGTCGCTCCGAGACCAATCCAATCTCTCGAGACCGGCGCGCAGTTGTCATCTCGGTGCGTCCAATCTTTCCCAGAAAAGGTACGCCCCGCGAGGGGGAGAACAGAAGGAAGTTGTCGTCTCCCCGCTGCCTTTTGTACTGATCTTGCTTGCAACGATGTACAGACTCGTCCGTTTTGATAAGAAGAAGAACGCCGTCAACGCGTGTTGGGCGACGTTCCGGTCCTCACCCTGGGGGGAAAAAGAAATGAGCGGAGCGTAGTGTCTGTTCGCGCGGACTTCTTGAGAACCCGTAGAACCCGCCTCAAGAGTTTGAGCAGCGGTGGCTTGCTAACGCTAGATCTTCTGTGTTCACTCTATCGGTTCCCCTGCTCTTGCCCCACAAAACGAAAGCTTTATGCGCAGTCTCGTGTCCTCCTCGCCTGAAGGTCGGCAGAGATATCCATACGGTAATGGCATGGACGATTGACACCGGTTGGAGGCATGCTATTTCTCGAGCGTGAGGAGTTAAACTGTACATAAGGCGCGACCCGAGGCTCGCGCTACAGTCTGCTTTTTTGTACTCTTGCGATTACAACAACACCCAACACAATGAACAACACCACCACCACTCTCTCTCTCTCTAGACTAAATCTCCGTCTTGAGGATCCGCGCACCGGAAAACAGACCGTCCCCACTCGAAACAGAACAGCGCGTGATCCTTGTGCGGCACATCGTGTCACGCCTCCATCGCCTGTATCCTGGCCTCACTCTCACCGAGCAACCAGCGCACCTCGTCCTCGTCTGCTTTGGTATCTTCTGAGGCTGCCGTTGCGATCAACTGGGATTGGAACGAAGAAGAAGACGAGGCGGCGGCGGTCTCCTGCAGTCGACGTTTCCGTCGTTGTCGCGAGGCGGCGGCGGCGGCGGCGGCGGCGGCGGCGGCGGAGAGGAGGAGGATCTGAGTCCGGTCGTGCGCGATCGCTGAGTGTTGCGTTTTGCGGATTGTACCTAGGGGCGTGTGGAAACGTAATGGAAGAATGAGAGTTTCAGAGTTTCGAGTTGGGTCCGAACCGTGCGGTTTTAGAGAACGGGCGGTAATCGAGAAAGAAAAATGGGGAGGTCAGCCCCTGCCGAGTCCGCGACGGCTGCGAAAACTTACCGCTGACGTGAACCACTCGGGCGATGCACTCGTGTCCTCCGACTTTGCGGAGCAGAGTGAGAGCGGCCCAGAGGGTGCGGTAGTGCTCTCTCGCGACGCGGATGATGACGGTCGATGTAGTCGGAGAAAGGTACTTGACTGGGGGGCGATGTTCCAAGCAGACGCGTCAGCCCTCACTCGCTTTGAGAACTGCTGAGGAGAGAGAGAGAGAGGGACGTACTGCTAAAAGTGCCGCCGACTTCGCCTGCTCCAATGTCTCCAAAGTTGACGCTGAGGCTGTCCCTCAACAGCCCGATCAGGCCCGATTCTGTCAAGCTGGCTTGTGGCGGCGACTTGGGGTCGGAATCGGAATCGGCGAGAGGAGGTTGGCTAGTCGGTGAGGAGGACGAGGAAGTCGGCAGTTCGAGCTGGTCTGGGAAGACGAGGTGGACGAGCAGATAACGGTGCTTGAACCGGACCATCTCGACTTGGAGGTCTGTACTATAGCTGCGAGTCTAGGGCGGCGGTCTGTCTGAGAAAGATCTTTGCTGGTTCTGATCCTCAGCTTTGCACCTCTCTACACGCCCTTACTTTGCTGTTCTTAGGACCTCGATATACTCTCCAATTTAGTCTCTCTTCTGTGAGTCTGCGGCGCCTTTGTCCCGCCAAGCTAATCAGAGACGCCACTCTTCCTGGCTGTGTCCGATGATGATGAGAACCACACGCTGTCATCGCCTGCTCTACCGTCCGCCGAGACTGACTCGGACCTGCTCTCTAACTCACAGCGACTCTACCTTACTGCCACGATGAGCGGACGAATCCCCATCATGCGCGCCATCGTCCTGATCGGCGGAGTAACGGCTCTCGGCTACGGAGTCATGGCAGGTCCGTAGGCGTCCGCTTCTTATTTCTACCTTTCAAACCGCTGACACTCTACCTGTCCCTCTCACGCGCCCTACTGTGCCGGTCCGACCCCTCGACCCCGCTCTCCTGCAATCGCCGCCATTTCGTGAACTCAGCCACCACCCCGACCGAGCAACAATTCTACGACGCCCTCTCGCCCGACCTCAAGCGCAAAGTAGACGAAGCACGAGCCTTGAAAGCCGGTGCGAGGGAAGAGTTGGCCAAAGCGAGTCAGGACAAACTCAACACCATCAGGGTTCGTTTCACGATCACTCTCCCCCGTCTAAATCTTTGCGTGGATTTTAAGCCCCCGGTTACTGATCGAAAATTCGACGCAATGCAGGAACAAGCTCGGAGCGAAGCACCGGTGTGGGCGGACGCAGCTCCGCAGGACCCCAAGGCAAAGCGATGATGCTGGCGCCTTTGCCTACCCGAGTCCGTTCAAAACCTCGCCGACTCTGCACCTGCACCGTTTTGAGCTGACCCACAAGCTTTGCTCCATAGCCATCCTCCGCGCGCATGCATCTTGTACCTATTAGACACGCATACGCGTTTCAGCTGTATTAACAGATCCTCTCGCCGCTTTCTCTCTCTCTCTTTCGGGGCAACGCCGTACAACTCGCGAGGGGGTCTATGTGCAAGCACACCTATGTGCGTCCAGTGCCTCTCCAGGTGGCCTACGCTACGCGCTGGCCTGCAGCGGTGCTACCGCCTTCCCTTGGTCCGACCTCATGCCATCACGCACTCGTCCCTCGTCAACCAATCTCACTCCCACGTCCACCTCATCACTAATCACTCGACCCAACCCATCACTGACGAGATTGAGCCATCTCCCCATCTGCAACAAAGTCGACTCGAGTTCGTCTTGGATTGATTCGCGAGACGAGAGGCGCGAGTAATCGAGCGGCTTTAACGACAACGACAAACCGGATGATGCGCCGTCACCTGATCTAGGAGCGAGAGGACTGGTGGTGGTGATGGTAGAAGGCGCCGCCGTTGGGATCGAGATGAGATTGGAGGAGGACAAGGTCCGCGCAGGTGCGATAGCGGACGAGACGCCTCCGCCGCTGACGCTGCCAGGGACGCCCAAGTCCCCCACCGGCGGGAACGGATAACCGATCGCGCTCGCTCGTTGACCCGGTCCGGCGACGATTCCCGCTGCCGCCTCATACATAACCGGAGGAGGGGCCGCCAACGGCGTCTGTTCCGGATCTGAAGCACCGATATAAGGACCTCCCAGCTGCGGGCTCGTCGTCGCATAGCCGCTGGTGATGGCGGTACTGGAGGAGGAGGAGAGGCTGACCCCGAGCAAAGTCGACGAGGAAGAAACGTTCCTCAAACGAGGTCGCGGCTGTGGCGGTCCTCCTCGTGGTTCCACCTCAGGACCGATCGTCATCGTCGCCGTCCCTTCTGCGACAGAGGTTAGTGTCGGTGCGGTATGCGATTGCGAGAGACGGGGACGATGGCCCCCCGCTGTTGCTGCTGCTGCTGTCGACCGCGGCGAAGAATGCTGCCTCGAATAGACACTCGCAGGAACCGGAACATCGCCGGCGACGCTTCCTCCACCTCGATCATGACCTTCCGAGTAACTCCCGACCGTTGCGCTACCTGCATTCTTCGGACTGGAAGTTGACGAGTGCGGATGCGAAGGAAAGTATTGTCCAGACGGGATCCGGCGATGCGCATTGGCCCGGATCGAGCGCGGCGAGCCGTTGTGTGGGTTGACGGCGGCGGCGGAGGAAAGAGGCGTAGCAGGAACGACCGAGGCGGGGGAGGAGACGGTAGTCGGCGTTGCGAACGCCTCAGTTGTCGAAATCTGCCATGGCAACAAACGCCATCGGGATGGAATGGAATGAAATCAGCCTTTTTTGCCCGTTGAACTCACCACCCGTCCGCGCTCTGATCTTTCCCCGGGATACCCTTTCTCTCACTCACCTGCAAAGCTTGTCGTTTCGTCGCCTCGCTCGCACTCCTCAACCTGCCATGCGGACCCGTCCCGTTCCCGTTCCCGCCGGCGCTGCCGAATTCAGGCGGTCCAGGGAACGTCGGCGCTGCCGCCGCCGCTCTGAAATGGGGTCTCTGACCCTCCACGGACGCGGGGTTACTCCATCCACGATCTCGCAAGGCTGTACCGCCGCCGCCCGTCCCCGCGGCGGCTGCTCCGAAAGGACGATTCAGATCGCGCGCGACAGCGATCGCTGCGCCTGCGCCGCCGTTGCTGGACCAGGGGCCCGAAAAATTCCCGCTTGCCGAGAAATCCCGCGACGACGACGAACCGCTCGTGCGAGTTCGATGGCCCATCGCTAATCGTACCGGTTGTTGTTGTTGTTGAGTGGGTTCCGTCGTCCTCCGCGGTAAGCCCGGGCCAAGAGGCGGATACGGCGCCGGCGTTGCTCCCGAAGGTGGAGTCGATGCCGACCACGGCGAGGGCGAGGGGGACGAAGTCGCGGTCGCGACCACCGGTGCGGCAACTCGAGCGGGTCCTTGTCCGAGCGGAGGATGCGGCGCAAAGGCATCGATCGGAGGGTCATACGGAGCTCGAGAAGGGGCGGTATCGGCTCGTCGACGAGAAGCGCCGACGGGTGGTGGGCCGGACATGCCCGTCATGTTGGCGTTCGCAGAAGAAGGAGTGGCGGACGCAGCGCCAAAGGGACGATTCAGCTGCTGCGACGAGGAGGACGAAAGGGGCCCAAGCGACGGCAGCGAAGGCGAATTCGCAACCGGTTGTTGTTGTTGCTGTTGCTGCGGAGGGAACATGAATGCAAGCCCGCCGCCGCCTCCGCTTGCGCCGCCTAACGCAAAACCGGGAGCTGCACCCGCTGCAGCAAAAGTCGTCTCTGTCGGAGTCTGCGAGCCCGACCTCGAATGCGCCGACCACTGCTGCTGTTGCTGCTGCTCCTGGACCGCCGATCCAGCGGATCCAGATCCAGATTCAAATCCAAACGCGAACCCAGAAGACCCGGCGCCGAAACTGCCCGTCCCTCCTTGTCCGAAACCCCACCCGAATCGAGGTGCCGCCGGTGTAGAAGCAGAGGAGGAGGAGGACGGCGGCGGTGGCGGCAAAGGTCCGGCCTGAAAGGGGTACTCGTCATCGCGGATCGTCAAAGGGGACATCAAATCCTCTGCAGCGCCGAGAGCGCCGCCGAACCCGAATGCGGACGTTGAGGATGAGGAGGACGGCAGTCCGAATGGTGATGATGAGGATCCTCCGCCGAAGCCGAATCCAGCAGAAGGATTGTCGGCGGACGTGAACGCAGAAGAGGCTCCGCCGAACCCAAAGCCAGAAGTGGCCGCTTCGGACGACCAAGCATACTGAGACGCATCGAACCCCGCGGAAGAGTTGGCGGCGGTATAATCGTTATCATCGAGATCGTCGAAAGAAGGGAGAGAGATGGTCGGTTTGACCGTGTTGACGGGGCCCGAGGGCAGCGTAATGGTCGTCGCGAGGCTGCTGCTGCCGGAGGGTTGGGCGTACGGGTTCGACTCCTCGTCAAAGAGTCGTAGGAGGGGGTGATTCCGAGGAGAGACTACTGTGGACGGGCGGGCGGGCCAGGGAGGGCGGGTCAGTACACAGGGATCAGTCGCACGAGACAGACGAAGGGCCCCCCCCGAAGAAGAAAAACCCGCTCACTAACCTTTGGGTGGTCGCGTGTGCGACTGGGCGGCTTTCTCGTCCAGCGTCCGCGCCGGTTCGTCCCCGAGCGGTTCGAGTTTGCCCAACCCAATCCGGCTCGCAAAGTCGGCCTCGTCGAGGTCGAAATCCCACTGATCCTCGACGAGGTCGAACGTGTCTTCGCGGGCATACTCGTCCCCTCCTCCCGGGGCGACTCCGACGATCGACATCCGTTGCCCTCCGGATTGGATCCATTGGACGTAGCGAACGATGAGTTCTCGCAAGAGGGCCATGGGCAATTTCGAGGCGGATTTGATCCATTTGGTGCGCATCAAGTCGTCCGCGGTCGGGCGGACGGTGGGGTCGATCTGCAAGCACTGGGCGAGAAACTCGCGCATCGAGGTTGAGAAGGGCCCACTGTCGTCGTTACCCGAGCCGCTGTCGTTGTCATCGTCGTCGGGGAGGGTGGGCGGGTCGCTGCGGGGGATGAGGGCGCACGCACGGAGGGGTTCGATGCCAAAGTGAGGAGGGTTGCCGGTGGCCATTTCGTAGAGGGTGATGCCGAGGGACCAGATGTCGGCTTTCGTATCGTACATTTTGCCGTCGGTGATGACCTCGGGGGCCATCCAGAGGGGCGTCCCGGTGAACGTGGACCGTTTCGAGTTGGCCTGGAGGTGAGCTGCGACTCCGAAATCGGCGAGGAGGATCTTTCCGGTCTGAGTCAAGAGGACGTTGGCGGCTTTGACGTCGCGGTGGATGATGTCTTGGCGGTGCAAAAAGGCGAGCGCGACGAGGACCTCTCTGACGATCAAGCTGGCGTACTTTTCGTGGATCGGACCGCTCTTCATGAGGGTGCGGATGCTACCCCCGCTGGCAAAGTCCATCGCGATCCACAACTCGTGGCCGTTCAAGTGGCAGCCGTGGTAGAGCGTAATGTTGTGCCTCGCGGCGTCTCGGAGTTCCGACAGGAGGGCGACCTCGCGCTGGATCTCGGAGATGTCGTCGTCGGGGGTGTCGAGGTCGATGATCTTGAGTGCGACGACTTGACCGGTCGGGTTGTGCACGGCCTTGTAGACTCCGCCGTACGCGCCGCGTCCGACCATCTCCTTCTTGGTGTAGAGGGCGGTGACGGGGCCGACGTGCGGCTGCCGTCGCTGGGCGGCGAGGATGGCAGACTCGCTCATCTAGGCTGCACGTTGCTTCCCGCTGTGTCCATGCAGGGGCACGCACTGCAGCCCACGGCGTCGAGAGAGGGAGAGAGCGAGAGCGAGAGCGAGAAGGGGCGCCACGCCCGAGCCGACAGCCGATCAGTCTCGCTCGCTCACGACGCCCGACTCGGTGCGATGAGCGAACGACGAGGAGCGCGAGGCGAGCACGAGCTCGTCGAGGATACAGGCTGGCTCGACTCGGACTATCACGACGCAGCAGACGACTTTGCGTGGCGCGACAGAGAGTTGCCCACCATCTGGAGGGTACGCTCCCTCGGGACTGCAGTAGATCGTACGCCACTCTGCACTGACACCCTCGTACCGTACAGAACGACCCCCTCTCGGTCCCGCGCACTTCGGCTCTCCCGCGCGGAGGTGTCCGCACCGTCCTCGACGGTCACCGCCGCCAGACCCCGGCAGTCGCACCCGGTCAGGTCGACCACACAGCGCCGAGGGCACCGAGAGACTACTCGGACAGTCTCGCGTGGGCAACCAGGAGGGCTGAGGTGGCTGCTCGCCCCGGCCCGGCAGAGGGACGTCAAGACGACAGCGACAGCCAAGGCGACCTTGCGGCGTCAGACCGTCCTATCGTCATGGATCAACTCGTACGCGACGCCGCCTCGTTCTTTGCCACCGCACGGCGATCACGTCCTCCCGAAGCCTCCTCTCGCTCCGGATCTCAACCTCGACCGCGAGAACGAGCACGGGCAGGTGCAAGTCCACCGCAAGCTCAACTCGAACAAGAAGAAGAAGGAGGAGAGGGCGACTTGATAAACTCGGCTCCTCCCCGCAGGCGGCGAACGAGGGAAGAAACCAACGCCATGATGGGAGCTGCCTTGAGGAGCAAGAAACCCGTCTATTTGCTCTATTGCGGTAACGACGGCTCGACTCTCATAGACGACGACGACGAAGAGGAGGGCGGTGGTGGACCATCGGAGGAGGGACGCCTCCCGACTGGTTTCCACCCTGGCGACGCCGCCACGGGAAGCGGGGGATGCGGAGCGCTCGTATGCTCTCGCGCCCTCCTCGACGGAGTCCCCAACATGATCTTTCGGGATTCGTCCTCCGATCCGGAATCGGGGCCAGCAGACACGGCGGCGGCGGCGGTGATTGTGGAGGAAGAGCGAGCGGCTTCGAGCGACCTGCCCCCGCGAGCGGATCGGGTCGCCGATCTCTTTGAAGGTGACGGAGTTGGCGAACGGGTAGGACAGAGGGGGTGGAAGAAATGCAGAGGGTGCGTCACGCGCGATGTCGCCTGTACGCGGTGGTGAGTTCTCTCTCTTTCTCTCTCTCTTATTCTTTCTCTCCATCCCCTTCCCCGACGCTCGTTTCGCGGCAGCTCATCACCATCTTGCCCTGACGCGGTTTCCCTCTTTGTACTCACTCAGCGGCAACGTCCTCGGTTACCGTCTCCTCCGACCTTGCGTCAGCTGTTCCATCTCTCGTCCAACTTATACCACCTACGCCTCGGCCGTCGCCAATAACGGTTCTTCCGCTCCTCCCTCAACTTCCTACTTCTCTACTCACGGTAGTGAACCGCGGGAGACTCTTTCAGCTGGAGGCGTCACGGGAGGAGGCGTCGTCGACGGTTTGTTGTTCCATTTCAAACTCGCAGCTGTCACGCCCGTACGGCGCCGAATCGGGATAACCCCTGCTGAAGAACTGCCCCGCGGCGGAGAATGGTCGACCTGGCTGGATAGCAATGGAGCGACGCTTCCCTCACCGGCGATGACTACGACGACTGTGGAGGCAGGAGCGGCACGAGGTCGAGAGGGACGTCGAGAGTCGGCGCAGCAGCAGCGAGTTGATGATGGTGGTGGTTGGAGGAACAGGTCTGCGTTACCGGCGCGGTTGAGGGAGAAACCGGCCCGCGCTGGCGACAAGATGAGTTGGAAACACATCCCGACCGCGCAAGTGAGTTCTGGTCTTTCTCGAAGCGCTTCTGGCTTCTTATCTTTCTCCTCCGTACACAAGACACCCTCTCCCTCGCCTACGCGATTGATCTGTGGAGGAGGTGATGCTGACTTTGACTACGTGCGATTCTCGACTTGGAACGATAGCGCGATTTCATGGCGGGGCTGGTTGGCGAGCCGAGCGATTGGATTTCTCCGTCGAGCGAGACTTGGTGGCTCGACCACGCCATCGTCAAGCACTCGCGGAAGCGCAGCGCTGGTGCCGCTTTCACCGAATCGTGCGCAGATTCTTCCACTTATCAAGTCATGCTTTTTGCCGTGAGAGAGAGGCTGAACTTTGTTCGACATCCCGCTCTGTCTCTCTCGCGCAGGAACCGCACCTTCAATCCCGATTCTCTTTCATCCGCCCGTACGACGGTCGACGCCAACAGTGGCATCTCCCGTACATCTCCCGTCAATTCCCCTCTGCGCTCGTCCCTCTCGCGCTCGCACGCGATCCGCATTCGCGTCCCGCTCAGTAACCCCCATCCGGCTTCGGTGCTGGCCACGTCCTCCTCCGGGAGCGGCGCAGGTGTAGACCGGCAACAAGGGCAACAACCGGGGCAAGGAGGGAGCGAGTCCGCCGCTGCTTCGTATGACCGCTACCGGAACGACGCGAGCGACTTTGCTCGCCGCGTTCGACAGAGGTACGCAGATCCGAGTGCGAGCGATTCGGCCGTGGTGACGAGCCTCGAACGGGCGGGGTATGGGAGCGGGTTCGCGGCTGAGGAGGAGGAGGAGGAGGAGGGCGAGCGCGGTGGCGCTCCATGCTCCAATTGCGCACACTCGAGGGGCCGAGAGGTGATCGGCCGATGAGAGCGAGGGGACGATGAGCGATTCTTCATGTGAACTTCTTCCTTGCTGTTGATACATTCTTGCACATTGCGACCTTTTACATGTTACGTTCTTCTTTGTGAAGATATGGCGCGCTGTCGCGCGGCGCGAGAGGCTGTACCGTGAAAAGTACTACTCCTTCCGATGCTTTGCTCTCAGCGCGAGACCGTCCGGAGGAGGCGAAGAGGGCAGTCAAAGTCAGAAATGCTACGAATCGAGTCCCGACTCGGCCAACGCATCCGCCAAAGCTTCCTCCGGCGACTTTGTCGTTTGAAGGTATTTGAAAGTGCATTGTGGCGCGTCCACCAGCGACTCGACGGCTTGCTGCAGCTCGGCGGGCGTGTTTGAAGCGAGATCGTTGCCTGCAGACGTTTGGGACTCGCTGTTCGCTGACGTTTGGAAGAGCGTGAACGTGAATGACTCGAGGTGAGGGAGACGGCGCCGAACGCCGGGGTGGTCCACGTCAATATTGTCGATGTGGATGTAGTGCTGCAGGATATGGACTCGCCGGATGAATGACGGTAGGTTGAATATTGCTGATACGAAATGTTCGTCGTCTGTTTCCGGGAGGACGAGAGTCTCAAGGCGACGGAATTGGTAGATAGAGTCACCTATGAGCTCTGTATCCGTGTAGCGATTCTCAACAACCAGATGGCATGGGTCGAGATCGTCCAGGTCCTCTCTCGTGCCGATAGCAGGGTTGCGCAGGAACACCACCGTCTTGCTCGAGACGGGAAGTGACGGGAAGTGGCACCTTTGTCCGTGAAACGTGCCGTCGTCAATGTAGAGTACGCGAGGCGCTGCAGCATCAGCCGTGATATCAGCCTCCGTAGAATCGAGAGTCTTCCCAGTGCTGGTCCGGTTGCGGTTGCACACTCACAAGGCCAGTCGGCAATATCCAGTTTCACGATCGGAGTTTTGAGCCACAGCGTGTCGAGTAGTTGGCTGTAGGCTGCCCTCCATTGGACATAGCGCCCAGTAGCTCTCGAGCGTCCCGCGGGTCTCGGATTCTTCGACGTGAAAGACGGCCACTGCTTCGCTTGCTTGTTCGTTTCGCGCCCGTGTCGGCTTCTTCCGGCCCGCGCGGTCCCTCGATCACAGACATAGACCCAAAGTATTGTTGGTGGGCTGCGAAGGACACCGACAATGTGCCGGGCTCTTCCAGGTTTCGGGGCTCTTGTGGCAATTCAGACAAGTCGAGGTAAAGGCGGCGGAGCGGACGGTCGCGGCCAAATCCTGCCTCGAGGCGCGTCTTGAGGCGCTCGTGCTCATCCGGTCGCGGCTGACAGGTGTACAGGAGCTGGTCGTGCAGGCGCTCCTGGGCCCAGGCCGTGAGAGTGCGGTGTACGAGCGAGACGGTGATGAAGAAAGCGACGCGGTCGTGCAAGCTGTCGATGGCGAGCGGAGGCGCGGCGAGCGGAGGCGCGGCGAGTTCGAGGATAGTGAGTTCAAGCTCGAGTGGAAGTCTGTATGGCATCTTCCGCAGCGCTCTAAGGCGTCGTCTCTGCAGAGAAGAAGCGGGTGAGTCCAAGAGTAGTCGGCGTCCGCACCGACGCGAGGTTGTCTCGACACGACAACCTCATCGCGCAGCATGGCCGTGCGTACACAGTCCTTTGAAGCTTAAATTGACCTAGATAGGCACCTCCAAATCGTCCCACGCGAGCTGACCTGGTTCTTGACACCCGCCCGCTTCACCGTCCTCGACCACCTCGCAATTCGCGGCGCGTTCTCAAACACGCGCAGTCTGGATACTCTTACACTGGTGGACGGAGCAGGTGTTTCGCATTCTGGCAAGGTGGGTTTGACCCCTCGTCTCGGTGGCCGACGCTGTGTGAATGCTTGCTGCCGCCTTTCCGCCGAGCCGTCATTGGCCGGGCTCGCTTCCTCCCGCTGTGTCAAGGCATGGACAGACGCACCGTGGCCGCCCACATCAAGAGATTTATTTGCTCGAGACCTGGCTGCTGACCTCACTTCGAACCCCGACTCCTTTGCGAGAAACAGACTTCCAGAAGTGCTACGCCGGAGCCGACGTTCCCGAGCAGTGCGCCCTGCAGAAGGAGGACTACCTCGAGTGCCTGCACCACACCAAGGAGGTACGCGACCGGCGCGCAGACCGAGCCCTGTTCAAAAGTGGTGCTGATGAAAAAAACCTTCCTTTCGCTCGCCTTCCGCTCTCCGTCTCTCCCGACCTTACCCCGACGTTCCTACCGCGCGCGTGACGGGCATTGCAGGTCCAGCGAGCAATGCGGGTCAAGTCCGAGTACCTGAGCAAGACGCAGCACGAACTCGGCAGCAAGCGGAAGGAGGCCGAGACGCACGCAGAGGGCGGCATCCTCGGACTCGACTTGCTCAAGGCGGTGCAGGAACGACAGAAGGAGGCGCCGCAGGCATGAGAGGGCGCTGCGCCGCCGGTGTGACAGTAGACGTTCACGGGGGACGGATGCACGGGGTACCAAGCAGTTTTTCCCCATGCTTTCTTCTGGTTCCCAACGGGCGATTTTCTCGCATTCGACTACGTATGGAAAGGCTCGCGGATACGATCAGAGCTGCAGGCGCTTATCAGCGCGCGTGAAAAAGACCCGTCCGTTCTTTTGCGGCGGATTGATTGGCTTCGGAGCTTTCGGATCCGCGTCGGGCGGACGGAGGACGGAGACAAGATCGGAGTGATCGAGAACGAGCGTATTTTCGGACCCATTGCAAGGTCTGCATCGCTTCAAGTTACACACTGTTCTCCTTCACGCACACGCTATAGTGCGCCCCCTCAGGCTGGCGGACGGCGTCGTTCGGCAGCTGATCGGATCAGCTGTTTAGGCCTTGGCTAGCAAATCCATCAACTCGCGCCTAACTTACGAGACCGCACGGCCCCACGACGCCGGACTCACCCTCGCAAGGCACTCGACACTTGGCTTGGAACGACGTGCACGACCTCGCTTACGCCGACTGTACCGCGCCAAGTCGTCACCTCGCTCCTTTCGTTACTCCGGCGAATCCGATCCATCCGAGGTGGTTCGAACCGCAACCGCCTTCCGTCCTCCGCACGGTCCGCCGGCGTGAAGCTCTGTTGGACCGACTGCAAGAACACGGAGTGCGACCGTTCACGCGAGACCGTCACGGACCAGGGAGAGGAGTCTCGGAAACACTCGACATCATCATCATCATCATCATAAGCGCGGTGGCAGCAAAGCGACAATGCCCGATCAACGGGCAACGCAGGCCGACCTGCCCAACATTCTCGTCTCCCCCGCCAGTCCTCGTGACCCGCTCCAAGCTGCCGACGCCGCAGCCGAGGGCGAACGGGACGTCGCCGCCAAGGGAAACACTTCGTCCCACTCGGGACGCGGTGGAGCTGAGTCATCGACGAAAGGGTGGCAATCGGGCAAGGCTCCGCCGTTGAACAAGAGGGCTTCTCATTCCTCCTCCATCGGTGGTGGCCGCGGGGCCAGCAGCACGGGCCAGAAATCGGACCGTTCCTTCCTCGGATCCATCGCCGCCGCTCTCCCGACGTTTTCTCTCTCCTCCTTCAAGCTACCCGGAGCGCCGACTTTCGTCACGGTCGAGCACGACGACGATGACGAGTCCCGCCAATCTGAAGATGAGGCAGATTTCCTTGCACGAGACGAAGAGGACGAGGACCGCGAGTCGATGGAAGTCTCGTCCGATGAACGGGACGACCAGGATGGCGACGAAGACGGCGAGGTGGTCCTGACGCGCTCAGATGGCCCTGCGCCCATATTGGCTCGCGGTGGAGACGGTGTGACTGGCACATCGAGTTCAGCCGATCAAGTCGACTTGACCAACAGCCCCGACTTGCGCATTGAAGATTGTCCGTCTCCCTCCCGGTGCATGTAGAGGTCCCCGTGTTCTGAGAGCTGACATACCTCCGTCACCAGTGGCAATCGATGGTCCCAACGTCGTCTCGGATACTCCTGCTCCGCCGACGGAGGCACAATCCGCGACGACGTCGAGCGCGCCGAAACCGGGCTTTCCAACTTTGGCCCGAACCCCCTCCTCGGCCTTCGTCTCGGCTTCGAAAGAAGGCAGGATCAACCCTCTCACTCTGCACGCGATTGCGCGTCGCGACAGCGAGCAAGAAGCGATTCGCCTGGTTCACGAACGGAAAGAGACGGAACGGCGCCGGGAAGATTCGACTCAGTCGACTGTTCGAGGAGGAGCAGGCGGAGGGATTGGTTCCCCGCCGCAGACTCCGACTCAGCCACAGCAGCTGAACCACCGGTCAAGCTTGAGAGGGATCCTCAGCAACAGCCCGGCACGGAGCGAGAGTCCGGCTCGGCTGACGGACGACGAACGCGCAAAGTTGAAGAAGCCGCGCCCGACCGGACTCGGACGGGTCATTCAAGATGATACTCGCTCGGTCGGTACCAGCTCGAGTGGGCCCGGTTTTCCTCGCTCGGCAACAATGTCCTCGACCGCTTCCGGTAGCCGGTTCTCGCTTCACCAACCTCGCGCGTCCACATCGCGCGGCGTCCCGGATCGGCACCGAGCCGTGTCCGAGGCGCACTCGCTCGCGCCGAGCGAAGGCGATGGCGACGAACCCGACAGGAAGAAGAAGAAGAAGCCGGGCTTCTTCTCTCGCTTTGGGAAGAAGAACCGCTCCGCTCCTCCGCCACCGCCTCTGCCCAATTCACCGACGAGCGTGCGTGACCAGGACTCGGACTTTGACACGACGATCCCGCATTCGCCGTTGTCGGAGATGACTCCGCCTCGGAGCGGAGCGGCCCACCCGACTGCACCTGCGGAAAAGATCCGGATAGTCAAAGTAAAGTGTTCTCCTTCCTCTCATCCTGCGACATTCCCTTCCGAGACTGACTCGGCTTCTTCTTTCACTAGGTCCGCGCGAAAGGAAAATCTCACAAAGACTTTGGCCGACTTTTCCTCGCGCAAGAACTCGTCATCGAACCGACCCAGTCGGGCACGCAACGGCCCTCGATCGGTTCTGCGGGCGACGACGAGTCAATCCATTCTTCGACATTGGGGGACGCAGCCTCGATTCATTCCAAGACGAGCCGGGGCAAGACGGAAGAACCTCCGGCTGCTGGTCCGTCAGCACAGAGGAAAAAGAACGCAGTTTGGGCGACCAAGTTTTCCGAGGACGGCAAGTACCTTGCGGTGGGCGGCAAAGACGGCGTTGTCCGAGGTACGCGCGGGTTGGGTTCTAGCTCAAGCTCCTCCCTCTTCCTGACTGACTCGACGGGTCCGCAGTTTGGGAAGTGCTCTCGAGCCCGCAAGATCGTGCCGCGACGCTCAACCCGACTTCTCCTCTCGACTCGGCTTTCCCACACGACGTCCCTTCATTCGGTCGTTCCGCTTCGACGTTCGCGCCAGCCACGCCGACCACAACAGTTCCGGCCGTGCCCGCCGCTACCGGCAGCGGCAAGAAGAAAGGCATGTCGCGGAGTCGAGCTCCCGTCTGCGTCATGCCCGTCTTTGGTACTCGACCTGTGAGGGAGTTTGTCGGACACGAAGCCGACGTGCTGGACCTGAGTTGGAGCAAGGTGTGCTTCTTCTTCTCCCTGTTAGATCTCTCACGCTGCCGACACCTCCCGTTGCTGACCCCTCTTCGCGCGGCATAGAACAACTTCCTCCTCTCGTCTTCGATGGACAAGACTGTCCGCCTGTGGCACGTCTCTCGGTCCGAATGCCTGTGCGCGTTCCAGCACCTCGATTTTGTCACCTCGATCGCGTTCCATCCCAAAGACGACCGGTTAGTTTGAGACGGATCTGCTTGCCGCGGATGATCATGCTCATGCGGGATCTGCTTGCTCCAGTTTCTTCCTTTCGGGATCGCTTGATTGCAAACTACGACTATGGAATGTAAGCGGTCGCTCGTATGATCGGATCAGGGCGACTGGAGCTGACTTAACACACTTACCCGTAGATTCCGGAGAAGCGTGTACATGTAAGCTTTTAGGCGGAGCAGAGGGACGTCTTCCCTTCAGTGTTGACCTTCTCTCTGCTGGGTGCGCTAGATCTGGACCGAGCTTCCCGAACTTATCACCAGCGTGGCTTTCACTCGAGACGGCAAATACGCCATCGGCGGCAGTTTCGTCGGAGTCGTCGTAAGTCTGCCCCTCCGCGCGCGGTGTACGTGCTCTTCTTGACGGCTTTATTACCCGCAGATCTTCTTGGAGGTGGAAAATTTCCGTTTTCATTCGATGTTTGCCGCCAAATCGACTCGAGGCGGGAAAAACGTCAAGGGCAAAAAAGTCACCTCGCTTTGTCCGTTCCCGCTTCCGTCGACGACTGGAGACCGTTTGCTCGTCACGACAAACGATTCTCGCATGCGCCTTTATCATGCATCGGACAAAATCGTCGAGGCAAAATACGCCGGTCACGAGAACACGAGCAGCCAGATCCGAGCCACGTTCAGCGACGACGGGAAGTGGATCATCTCTGGCTCAGAGGACCGCCACGTGTATAGTGAGTCGCGCACTGAGTTCGGATAAAACTCGCTCGGAAGCTAATCGACGCCGACTGCAGTTTGGGACTCGGGACTCGGACCGACCTCTAGCGGCGGCTTCCGTCTGAAGAAGAAATTCAAGGACGGCGGCGGATACGAGTCCTTTGCGAGTACGTCGTGTCTTGGTCAATCCATAAGTGGGCATAGTACTGACAAGCGTCACCCATCTGACAGTGCCTGCTCACATCGTGACCTCGGCCATCTTTGCTCCGACGATGGTCCGGATGCACCTGATGAACGCGGGCGATCCCATCTTTGCGGACGGCAGGACTCACCTCGCTCGCCTCGAACGGACGCTGAGCGGGAACAGCCTCGATCTCGTCGGGACGCAGAGCCGCATGAGCATCAGCACCTCGGCTGGACCGAGCGTGCGAAATGGCATCGACCGCTCTGATCGGGACGTTCTCGTCCCTGCCACGACCCGCGATGGGAGTCTCTTGCCGGACGTCAGCAGCGCCGAACACGCCATCATTGTCGTCGCGGATGGTGAGCCTTCATCTTTATACATTTCGCGCGTGAAGAGAGCCTCTGACCCCGTCTTATCCTATTGCACAGACGAGACCGGCGTGATTTCCGTTTTCAGGAATTCACCCATACCACCCGAGTTGGCACTCGACGGCAGGCGAGCTCGTTACGATCGTGGCCCGGTGGCAGGAGTCACTCGCGAGAGATCTAAACGCTGGAGCCGAGCGAGCGCAACACCGAGCGATCCTGGTCGATGAAGAAATCCGTGCCGTCACTCGTCCATATACCGTCTAGTCCAGATACCCTGTTGTTAATCGCGATATCCTTTGCCGCCTCGTGCGTCTAGCTCTACATGTAATATGGTGTTTCCCAGAATCCTCTTCATCATCACTGACTGGCAACAAACGAACCATCGGAGACTTCCCGCTTCAAAGCCTCCTCGATGTCCCTCAGGGCACCCTGGAAGGCCTTGCTTGTGTCGGTTTCATACGTCCCCGTTCCGGAAGTGCTATCTTCCCTTGTGCCTAAGCTCGATGCACGGAGACCGTTTGAAGCCGCCGACAGCGCGTCGAGCTCGCTCGGCGAGAAAAGGTCCTTCAGCTGGGCTCTCGCTGAGCCTGTCCCGCCCGTACCGACATTCTCGCCAGCACTTGACATCAAGCGAGACGGAACAGGTCCGGTCCGAGCGACAACCTCCTTGCCGCCGGCGGAACGAATGACCGAGGCCGTGACCGGCGGTGGCGCTTTCCGTCTAACTTTGACAGGGCTCTTCCCAACCCCGGCCGGTACCGTTAAGCGCTGTCCATTGTCCGAGGTGGAGGTGTCTTGGCCCGGCAAAGGAAGCGACAGGCGTTTCTGCGCCTGGTGGCTGAAGGGCGTGGCTGCGATTTCGGGCGATTGACGCCGCAGGGGTGCCTGTGATTCTCCTCCGACAACTCGCAGCTGTACCAAATCTGGAACCCTCTCCTCCTCTGTGTGGTCGAGATCGGTCGGTTCAACGATGGGCGCATGCAAGGATGCGCGCCCTCGCTTGTTGGGATGAGATGCCTGGAGGGGAGGAAGGGCATCGGTCGAATACCGCGGCTGCTTGGGAGGAGTCGAGTTGCGGGGTAACGTCGCTTCGTAGCTCTGAGAACCAAAGCATCGGAACGGCGAACGCTGCATTTCGGGCAACGGACAGTAGGATTTGATTGTCCCATCGGGTGGCCAACCGACTCAGCAAACCTGTCTGTTGCAGACAGCCTTGTCGAGCGTGCATTTCCAGTTCGACTCACCATAGTGTATGCAGGCCCTCTGGAGCTGGAAGAGTAGGCGGGACAAACTCGGAGAAGAAAGACCGGGGGCGGGCGCAATCTCGATGACAAGCGAAAGACGAGGTGCGTGCTCGCGCAGGTGCTGCGCGGTCTGTGCACGCTCGCCCAAGGTTGCCTGCTGAGAGCCTCGCTTCCTCACTTTCAGACCGGGCGCTTCCCACAAACAGTAATCAGCGAGACGAGCTGTGTTGGGAGAAATTGAGAGATGTTGATTCCTGCACGACGACAACGGAAAAAGAAAGAGCTCTTTGCCGAGCAGAAGAAGATGACGCCAAGACGCCTTTATTGCCGAGATAATTAGTGCATGTATTGCGCTACACGCCAGCGTCTTCGCCCTCGCTCTTGTCCTCCGAGTCGACCTCGCTGTCGGAGTCGTCTTCTTCAGTTGTAGCGGAGTCGGTATCGTCTTCGTCGCTGTCATTGGCGGTCGCGCCTCTTCGACGATCTCGCTTGCGCTGCTGCTTCCTGAGTTGCCGTTCGAGCTCGCCGAGATCAGGAGGAGTCCCGATACTGCCGGCTTGACCAGCTGGCCCACCAGCAACAACCCCCTTCAGCCCTTCCAAGCGCGCAGCCCAGCCTGATGTGCTCGCCCCTTTCCGAGAGTTGACCTTCTCCTCGAGGTTGAGCTCATCTCGAAGTCGACGGATGAGGTCGTCCTCTGCACTACCGGCTTCGAAACGTTTTGCATCGGCAACGTCAAGATCCCCCGTCGCGGCGCCGAGGGAAGGCCGGAAGAACTGCACTTCCACCCCAGAAAGGGTGTCAAGTAGAGAGGGAGACAGCGACGGAATCGATTGGCGGGCACGCGCACCCGGAGCGCGTACGGGCTGGACAGTTGGCGGAGAAGGAAGGACGAACTGCGAGTCCACCCAGCCCAGAGTCAGCGCGAGAACAATAGGAGTGGAGGACGTAATATAGCTCACCGAGTCCTCATCGTCCGTGGCGGCGGACTTCAAACCCGCGATATATTGTTCAACCTGTATAGAAAGTCAAGTGTTGAATATTTCGAGCTAAACTCGTCAATTGGCGAAAAGGGGGCGTTCCGGCTCACTTCGTCATCCGGTAGTGAGTACTGCATGCACGGCTTCTTATCGTCAGTTATCACGCAGTACGGACCTGGCCAGATAGTCACGAGTGCGCCGAAACCGCGACCCCGAGTCCGCCTGCTAGCGGAGTTGGTCACAGGCGGACTTGCCCCGATCCAGTCTCGCGGTTGCTTCGCGGTACGCATAGATCGTCCACAGTACTTACGTCGCCATGGTCGTAACTCCGGTCTGCGCTAGGCGGCGAGAACCCCTTCATCTCGACCTTGACGCCGCGTTCGATCTGGACCTTGGTCGGAGTGCTCAGTTGCTCGAGGCGCCGCTCGAGTGAGTCCTCCTTTTCACTGTTGCTTCATGTATAAGCTGCGTGGGTCGCGCTGTCCAGCCGGTGCGGAGTCACACTCACTTCCTTTGTGTCGATGTGGGGCTGCGCGGAGGAGCACTGGCAGGAGCAGTCGCGTCTGTGGGCGGAGCAGCCGGGGCGCGCAGCGCAGCAAAGCGAGCTGCAAGATCTGGCGGGAGTGCATTCGAGTCGATCGGTCCGTGCATGGCAGGAGAGTGGATTGGGGAAGGAGAAGGAGCGCCTCGTCGAATCTGATGAGGGAATGGCGAAGAGACTGCTCGCTGCAGGAGGGACTATACGACAAGACTTGTTCGTTGAATGCTACGACTAGAGAAGAAATATGCAGGATGCGAATGTAAAGAGAATGTGGGTATCGAAACAGGATTGAGACTCAGTCCGAGGGTCGCAGAGAGATGCCCGCAGCGATTTCGCGCCCGACTTGGCCGAGGCAGGCACCGACGAGAGTGGCAAGGTCTTGCTCAACATCGGGAGGGATCAGGCGTCCGATGTTTCCGACTTTCCAACCGGCGGGCAACCCGTCAAACGATTCTTCCTCGGCGGCAGGAGTCTCGAGGAACCGGCGGGGGAGGTAGCTTGGTGCTCGAGTAACGGTCGGCAGGGTTGCGACGGTACGAAGAAGGTCGACGAGGAGCGGGTAGAGCTCGTACAGAATCGCGGCGGAGGATTCCAACAAGCGAGCGCGTACGTCGGTTACCGCGCTCGCGTCCTGCCCAGTCGAAGTCGATAGCAGGGACACACTGAGAGTCGCTGGCGGTAGTCGCAGCGCGAGGAGTCGCTGCAAAAGATATTGTAGCTCCTCTTGCCGGATTCTGCACACAGGAGGAGGCCGCAGTCAGCAAGGTCGCTCGAACACCGGAAGGGTTGTGAAGCTGACTCACCGCGGGAACGGCATCTTGCCTCGCAGTGGCGCATCTGCGATGTAAGTTGCAAAGACGGCGGCGCATCGGGTGAGAAGGAGAGGAGCGCAAAGAGTGGCCACTCGATGACGCGCCGGATCGGTTCCGACTGCAAGATGAAGGGAGTCTGGTCAGCACGATCCTTCTGTGTAACAGTCCTGGTTGAAGGTCACGCGCACCATGCTGCTGTTCACACACCATAAAGAGCATGTCGAGGTTCCAATACGCGAATCGCTCCTTCTGCACTTCGACGGTCTGCACAGTAGTGCCCTCGACCATGCCGCGAGCTTGGCGATCAAAGTCGGGATCGAAACGCGGTTCGAGAAAGTCGGGCGAAGTGTCTGCACCGTCCTCGTCTCGGGGAAGATCGAGGCGATGAAGACGAGATGCGAGCTGGATCGCTTTGCCCAGACGACAGATGAGATCGTCCGGGACAGCCGCTGCGCCGAGGACCGGCCACACATCGTATTCGAGCGCGACTGAGAGCCAAAAAGCAGAATTTGGGTCAGTTCTGAAGGCCAGACAGCTTGGGGGTTAGACTTTCCAGGATAGACTCACCGAGCAAGGACAAGTCAAAGTTCTCCTCTCTACGTAAGGCCTCGAATGTTGCTGCTGCCGTCTCGAGTCTGTAACAGGCACGCAGTGTCAGCATGGCAGGGGAGCGATGGAGTCTGTGAAGCAAATAAGACGCACGTCGAGGCTCGCAAGGCTGCGGTGAATCCGTCGATGATGCGTTCCCAGATCACAAAAGTCAAGCCGTCGGACACTGCGAAGAAGGCGAGAGTCAGTGGGAGGACGCTATGGCAAGCATGCGGAGATAGCCGCTTACAGGTTTCGAGCCGAGGCATACTGGTCACCGCGATGCGGACGGTCTTCAAGAAGCAGATCGTGGCAGTCTTCCAGAGCGGGTCGGCGGATCCAAACTTGGCCGGTGCTGGACACTCATGCTTGAGGCCCATGGGGAGCGAATAAGCCTGTATTAAAAGAGGTCGCACGTCAATACGCGAGAGAAGCCAGGAAATCGGAAAGTGCCCTCACCTCCAGCACGCGCTCGAGGGCACCGTCTTCATACACGGACGGATCGTCGCGGTACTTGTCAAAGAGCCATTGGATATGCGGCATCACCTCCTTCGTCAAGGCGATGTAGGTCACGCGTTGTCCCGCCTTTCCGATCGATCCGTACGACGGGGCATCGAAAGACGCCGTAATCGCCAAGGTGACATAGTCAGACAGTTCGGCGATGACAGCAGCCGCCGCGCCGGGGAGCTCGTCGAGCTTGATGGCAGCGACGACCTCCAGGACGGTAGCTTGAAGCGGCATCAGACCGTCGATGTCCACTCGATAATCCGGGCTGTGCGAGTAGAGCAAAGCTGCTCGCACAACCGCGAGCATCCTCTGCACTCGCGGCAAATCAAAGACGAGGTATGGCGGCGAGTAGATCGATAGGGCGACGCGGACAAAGGTCTCCAAGTTGACTTGCGTGTAGGCCTTGGCGTGCACGTTTTCGACATCCTGCTCGTTGTGTTCGATGTCGGCACCGATCGCATCCCACGCACGCCAGGCGCGCTCCCACGAGCTAGAGATCCGATCTGCGTTCGAAGTGTCGAGCGCGACTGAAAGGACCTTTTCGAGCGCTTGCATCGACGCGGTCGCTGGCCCGGCCCGCTCGACGATGAAGCTGTCTTGCAGTCGCTGCACGAGCCCGTCCCACGTGTCCTCGTAACGATCCGTCTTGACGAGTATTGCGAGATACTCGAAGAAGACGTCGCCCGTCGAACGAAGTGCGAGCGACTTGGAATCGTCCCACTGTTTGTCGACGAGTCGAAGCGGAGGTCCATTAGGCTGCGGCACCGTTTGTTCCTCGCTAGCATCCTCGTTGTCGACCTCGTTATGGTGACGAATCGTATCGGACAAGTCGTCGAGCACCGGGAACACGACTTCCCAGCAGCAAGCGTCCCATGCTGCCGGCTCCAGCGTCGAGCCGTAGACCGATAAAGAACGGAACACGTTGGTGATCGATGCGTCACGGACTTCTTGGCGGGGATCGCGGCAATGGGCGAGCATGTTCTTCAGGAGAAACATCCAGAGTTCGGCATGCGCCTCGACGCTGTCGCCGTCGCGCTGTTTCGCCTGGACGTGGTCGGAGACGTTCCAGAGGAGTCCGCCGGCCTGCAAGACTCGCAGTCAGCGACATCATACCGTCATTTCAATCCCGTAGGTGGGACGCACCGTGAGTGCGACGTTGACATCGTCACCTTGCTTCCCAAAGGCGGCCAAAGTACCGATGCAGTCTCGCAGCTCGTCCACCGTGAGGGCTTCGAGGAAGTCGGTGCAGATGAGTTGAAGCGAAGGGAAGCTCGTGCGCACGAGAGCGGCGCCCTTTACGGCTCGAGCGGATGCATCTCCGGACGGTCGACCAACGACGGGGAGGAAGTAGCCTCCATTCGAGCCCGAAGCCCGGATCGGCGTACTGGGAGTCAGTCCTTCACGCTCCGAGATCGTATCGAGCGAGTAACGGCCGGCTATTGAAGGCGAAGGTATCGGCGGAAGGTAGAGGTTTGCGGGTGGGCAGGCCGTACGCAAAATGTGGAAAATTCGATCCCATCCGGTGACGAGCGCGTGACCGTTGGATTCGAGGATGCGGAGTAAGGTCTCGAGCGCCATGCGCCGGATCTCCACGTCGGTCGAGCTCTGAAGGCGCGCCGGAGGCTCTGCGAGTTCCGCCAGCGTGGTGAACACGAGCTTTTGCACACGCTCCCTTCCGTCGAGGTCGTCCGCGGGAATGGCGCTCGTCAGAGCCTTCAAAGCGAGCAGGAGGGTTTGCGTCAAAACGTCGGTAGCCTGGAGTCGGATCGAGGGAGGCGCCGAGGGCCAGTGTGCGAGATGGAGGAGATGGGAGGTGACGGCGTTCCAGCCGACTGGTGGCGGCCGCGTAATGAGACGAGTCATGTTGAGAATCGCAACAACGCCAATTTTGGCCACTGCGAAAGACTGTTCTTTGTCCGACCGGGCCGAGGAATGCCCTTTCGCGGTCTGAATACCGCTCGAACGCCTCTTCGCCTTGTCCGGCGTCTCGAGCGGCGTCCGCACCCCAGAGCTGCTCCCGTCGCCGTGTTCCTCCTGCACGACTTCCTCCGCAGTCGTGCCGTCTTCGTGCATCGGCAGGCTGAGCATCTCCCCGCTGAGACGGCACAATGCTCCGAGGAACTTGTGGAAGGCGTCATCGTCGAGCGCTTGCGAGATGGAGAACATGTCTGCCATCGCCTGCTGAATCGCCTGCTCGTCCTCTTCCGACGGTACGACCGAATCCCGGGAGGCCGCAGCCTTGGCGTCCCCGGCATGCCCGGTGGAAGAGCTCGTTTTGCTCGATGCCGCGGCGGGCGTAACTGCTGCCGGCGGCGGCTGAGTCGCTCGCTTCCTCGCACCACGCCCTGCTGCAGTGGCCCGGAGGACAAAGTCGGCGTTCTGGAGCGTCTCAAAGACGCTGAACCAGGAGAGGCCGAGCGATCCTGCAAGGAAGTGGGCAACCGAGAGAAGGGCGCGCAGACAGGCGAGGTTTCGCGTCGAGAGGCCGATCGGCGCGTTCGACGACCCGGCGCCCGTCAGCAGAGCCAACGATTCCGCTCCGGCTGACAAGACGGCGGTCGCCGCGGCGACGGCGCCGCCTGAACGGTGGGAATGGCTGCCGGCGACTGCGTCTGCTTGTGAGGCGATATGAGAAACGATCGCTGGCGGCATGGCGAACCTGCATAGCGAGGTGAGGAAAGCTTCGCGCGGCGTTTGGAGGTCGAGGATGCCGAGGACCGAGGTAAAGTTCTGGAGCGACATGACAACGTCCGAGAAGAGGTCGTCGGAGAGAGAGGTGCCGATGAAGAACGACATGGAAGCGAGCAACGCAGGCCAGGCCGATTCGGCCATGGCTCGCACGACGAGCATAGCCGACACAGCAGACTCGCGCGGATCGAGCGTCGTAAAGTCGAGCGCGGGCGGCGCGGTCCCTTGCTCCTTTTGCTGGCGGCGCACCAACTTCCCGTACGCGTGGAGGGAGTACGCGGCGAACCCGTCCGCCAGAGCGGTAAGGCACTGTAGCGCGAGGAGGAAAGGATAGGTCTCTGGTATGGGAGGCGGTTCGGCCTTGTCGAGTTGATCGATACACTGGAGCTTCATCGAGGCGGTCTCGGTGCTCAGGCTCGGACCGCTCGCGACGAGTCCGCCGGCGGTGGAGACGGCGCCCGCCGCGGCTGCGACACTACTTCCGACGACGGAGCCCGCAGCTTGGGCGAGACCGAGACCCATGCCCATTGCGCTGTCGATGACGGCCGAACCCGTCAGGCCTGCAACTGCAGGGGCGCCGGTACTGCTGCCGCCGCTGCTGTTGTGAGGCGACGGTGGGACGGCAGACGAACTCGCAATCGGGCCGAGGGAAGATCCGTACAGGACGGCGGCGCCGGTCCCGAGAGCGGCAGGCTTCTCGCTCGCCAGGCGGTTCAGAGCCGTGACAAGATCGCCAAAGAAGGTCGAACCTCCATTGTTGTTGGCCTTGCCCTTCCCCTTGGCGTCGACCGGTCGAGTCTGTTCCTCTGTCTCTTTGGTGACGGCGTCGTAACGCTGGTAGAACTTCATCATGAGGGTGAAGTCGGAGCAGAGGCCGCGGAAGATCTCGAGTGCGAGAACACGCATCCAGAGGGGGCTGTTCTGACCCGCGGCGGCCGGTCCGGCTGGATGACCTCCTTCGCCTTCGCCGCGTTCGCCCGGTCCGACCACGCGAACAAACATTGTCAGAAAGATTTCCGACTCGAGGGTGAGGAGGTCGGAGAACTGCTTGAGGAGGAGGAAGACGACGCGCGTGAGACGGAGCGTGAGCGGGAACGAGTAGGCAAAGGTGGTCGACGACGTGAGCGTCGATTGGGGCGGCGATGACAGGAAGCGGATCAGGAGGGGGCAGAGGTGAGCCCGTAACACGAGCAAAAGTTCCGGATGCTGTGTGAGAAAACGGCTGGGTCCGTAAGCTCTCCGCGGATCTCGCGAGTAGGGGGCTTTTGGGAAAGCTCACCGTCCGGACAATGTCGCCAAAGCCACTGACGATACTCTCGACCAACTCGAGCCCGAACGTGCGACTCAGGCTCTTCCAGCGCAGGAAGCTCGGTTCGCCGTCCGGGCCGCCTTCGACTGAACCTGCGACGAGGAGGCACAGATCCTCGAGAAGCAAGTAGGCGTCCCGTGCTGCTGGTCGGAGCTTGATCGATCTCGAGCGTGCGCGCCCATGCTGCCCGCCTTGCTGCTGCTGCTTCGCCGCGCTTTTGCTCTCTCCCTCATCGAGAAAGGGGGCCGCCGCGCTCGGCGACTTGGCGGCGCGGTCAATCTCGTTCGGCGGGACGTCGACATCGAACGAGGGTGGCGGCAGACTCGGGTCGTGTGTGGGATCGGTCGAGCTCGCGATGAGGGCATCTTCGGCGCTAACGCGCTCAAAGACGAACATGAAGAGCTGGCGGAGGGTGGCGGAAGCGGTCGAGGCGACGACGGGGATCTTGGACGTCGACAAGCGATGAGAGAGCTCGAGGGCCTAGCGAGGGTGTATTGAGTTAGTGGAGTCGAGTTTTGGGTCTGCGCGCGCCTGTTAGAACGCACCCGTCCGAGATCCTCGCCTTGGACGAGCACTCGTTTCCGACCTTTGGCGTTGGGCACCGGCTCGTCGGTTGTCAACAGGCTGACGAGGATCTGCAAGACCTTGAGCTGAATCTCGACGCCTTGAGAGATGACGCGTTCGAGCGTGTCGAGGATCTGTCGCACAAAGGTCTGCTCGCACGCGCCGATAGCGAGGTCAGTCGAGCCCCGAGGGTTACTCTGCGAACTGGCGACGGCTCACTCTCGGTACGGCGTTGGCCATGATGAGCCTTTGAAGAGCCGACATGGCGAGCGCGATGACCTTGGCATTCTTGGTGTTGGCCGCGAGGAAGACGGGTTGATAGAGGGGATGCGAAGTCGGCGGCGGATCTGCGGCCACGTCGGGCGGAGTGAGCGGAGGAATGGCCCTTTCCCAGTGGGGGCATGACCCACCTGCGTGCAGTTCCAACATGGACTGCTGGGTCGCCTGCTTGAGCAGTTGATGCGCGGCGTCGGCCGCCTGTTTGCGAGGCGAGGGGAAGGGTTCAGCCCACGACGGCGGCACCTTTGAGAGGGGACGAGAGCTACTCACATCGCGCACGTCCGAGTGCCTCCTGCCTGCCTCCCTCGACAGCGCCGCAAAGTCAGCCGCGAGGAGGGCGGTCGACGCCATGTTGACCGAGAGTACGTAGTGGGGCAGGTCACGCCCAAAAGAGTCTCGCCTTGCCTTGTTCGGGTCAGCCGAGACAGGCGTAGGTATCGACAAGCCTGTTCCGCTCGGTCCGAAGCTCGGATGCGCGAGTATAGCGACGAGACTGCGTCGGGTCGGAGCAAACAAGGAGCGGACGTTCGCTCGCTCGTTGGTCCGCAACCGCCACCTCGTTCTCGCTGTGCGGTTTAGCCGAGTGCATTATTCAGCTACTATACAGCTCTAGAAACGATCTACACCGGTCCAGGCACGCCCTGACGCTGCCACGTCGTCGAGCTCCTCCTCGCTTTTCCATCTCGTTCTTCTCAGCTGCTTTCGCTTCCCTTCTCTTCCTGCCTTCCTCACGCTCGCCGCTCTCGGCTTATCCGCGGACTGTGATCTGTCTGCTTGGACTCTGCACGCAGCACGCCGCCATGGTGTCGACTCGCTCGCAACGGATTCCACGTGAGTTGCCACCTCGCATTCACGTGCAGTCGAAACTTTCGCCACTTCTCCTCGTGCTCGAGCTTACGAGACGAGCACGTGCGTCAGAACCAAGAAACTTGACTGACACTTGGATTGGCCTCTGCCCGCAGTCAAGTCGCTCTCGGCTCTGACGCTGCACGCGAACCGGCGCACCGCATCCCGACGACTCCCTCCCGTCCCTCAACTCACCTGCAAAGGCTCTCTCTGCCGCAAATACACACCAGACGTGGTTCAGTGCGTCGCCGTCGGGACCGATGGCGTAGGGGGGCTCGAGTGGAAGTGTGAAGCGGATCTGCCGAGCGGGCTGAGGTTTGGCGACGTTGACGTCTCGTGCGAAGGGTGGGGTAAGTCTGCTGTTCCTTTCAACTGCACACGCGCAGCAGGACTCTTAGACTGACGCGAGCTGGCGCTCAACAGACGGGCCAGACGACCCGAATATATTGCGCGGATCTTGCGGCCTGACCTATTCGCTCGTCCGCGCCTCTCCCGCACTCGAGGACGGCTACAAATCCTACTTGCCCGGTCGCAGCTCCTCCCTCTTCAACGGTAATTTGCTTGCATCACGACTCCGGCTCGGGGCCTCGCGTGTGATCATGAAAGCTGATCCCGCCTCTCAATTGAAACCAGACGCATTCAACCTCGTCTTCACCCTCGTGACCGTCTATCTCGTCTCTTCCCTGCTCCTCAGACTTTTCAAGCTCCTGTACAACCGTTTCTTCTCCGGTCGAAGCGGTCCGAGGCCGCCGGCAAGTCGACCACCGCGAAGTTGGGGCTGGGGAGGCGGAGGCGGCGGTGGTGGTCCTCGCCCCCCTCCTTCTTCCGGACCTCCTCCTCCTTACACGCCGAAACCAGACCCGTCCTCCCCGTCCGGTGATGCAGCCGGCTGGAGGCCCGGGTTCTGGTCCGGTGCCGCTCTCGGTTGGATCGCCAACGCATTTCTAGGCACCAGCGGAGGCCGCAACCGACCACCACCACGTACGCATCCCGTCTACGCAGAATACGACGTGTTTGGTCGTCCGACCGGTCTCGGTCCAACGGGGTTCGGAAGTGGTGGCGGTGGTGGTTTCTGGGGAGGTGGTTTACGCGGTGCGCAGGTGCGGCGACCGGCTGGCATGATGGGCAGCTGGGGCTGGGGCGGTCGACAGGCGCAGCGGTGGGGAAACGATGACGACGACCGAGGCGTTGGAACCAGCGCGAGTGGCGGGATGAGGCGGAGTACCGGATTCGGTGGCACGAGCGTTCGATGAGGGAAACTTCCTCCTTCGAGCATAGAAATTCCATGCCATTGTAGCCACGACTGTCCACTCTTCTCTGTATCTGAAGAATCCGCGCCTTGCCTGCTACGAAGCTCGTATTCCCCGAATATCATCGCCTTCCCGATCTCGACATCTGACCTTCTTCCCCCTCCGCGCACGCTCGCCCCGATCATCCCGTAAGCGGCTCTCAGGCCGACATGTCCGAAGACGATTTCTCGTCTGGCTCGGTGCGAGCGCCGTCCCCGCCGTCGCGTTTCAGAGCGCGGCCGTCTCGCGCTTGGGTCAAGGTTCCGAAACCTGCGCCGCTCGCGCTCCCAGCTCGCGACGAAGAGCCTCACGCGCAAGGTCTACGAGATGTACAGACCCTTACGACGTCTTCCGCCTCTGCTCCCCGTCAGCCGGCACCGCCGCAAGCAGGCCGTGAGCACGCGCCGAGCAAACTCGGTTCTACACGACCTCCGGACCGTGGCCTCGCGCAAGGGAACGACCTTTCGGTGCCCAAGGGCGGTCAGACCAAGACGCAAAGAGCTCCACTCAAGTCGGCACTGCGTGTTCCGAGGGCTGCTGCTCGCCCCCAGGATGCGTGCGGACCCGTCGCTTCCACCTCCAAGTTGCCTGTTCAAGCAAAGCCGCCAGCCAGCCCGCCTTCGACTGTCAATCGCTACAAGACTCCCGCACGAAGACGACTTGGTCCAGTCCCGGGGGGTGCGTGGGCGATCGCGACCTTGAGCAAACTTGCGGCCGAGCGCGAAGACCAGCGTTCGGCAGGAGAAGACGACGACCTCGCAAACGAGGAGGACGCAGACGAAGGCGACCTCGACCAGTTACCAGCTTCGATCCAGACGGCGTACGCTACCTTGATTTCTCGCACGGCCTCGAAGATCTTGCGCCGCTCTGCATCGAAGAAATCCCTTTCGAGCAAGAAGAACAAAACGCCAACTGGAGGTCGAGCGCTACGAGTCGCCCGACTTTCGGACGACGACGAAGGACCCGCCCGTTCCACGAGACGAACAAAAGCGACCAGGAAAGCCGCTTACGACGCCTCTCGCTCGCTGTCGCCCCCACCACCGCCGCCGACGCACCGTTTCGCGGGTTCCGAGACAGTGGACCGCCTCTCTTCGAAGGCAAAGACCCGTTACCTGCGCCGTACCGCCACTGGTCAACGTCGCCAGCTCAGTCTAGACCCGCCGAGTCAAGACGATGCGGGCACCGGGGGATATGAAGACGACTCGCAAGACGAAAGCAGCGACGACTTGTACGCTCCCGGTCCGGCTCGCGCTCCTGCTCGCGGGCGTGGCAAGAAGCGCCGACAGGAACCGGACGACACGCCTGACCCGAGCAACGTCAAGAGACTCAAGGTCGGTGCTCCTGCTCGTGGAGCTTTTCTCCGGCACGTCGAAAAGACCGCATTTTCGCCGCTCCTCGTCGCCAAAACGCCCGAGGCGGCACCTTCACGACTCCGAAGCATTTCGGTGCTGGAGAAGAGTATTGATCGTACAAAGCTCAAATCAAAATCTGCGGCGGCGCGCAAGAAAGATACCGGACCTCGCCGGATGAAAAGTCTCGCGTTTTGTGCGCCCGAAGAAGCGGACGCCGTTGGCGCCATCGCTGCGACATCGCCGAGCACCGGGTACGCTTGGGTGAAATTTGGACACGCAGGAAGTGAAGCTAATCATCCCTCGGACCCGTTGAGTCGTTTGGCCAAGGCTGCCGTCATGCCCGAAAAAGAGTTCGCGGCAGCCGCGCTGCCTCGCACTGCCAAACCGCCTGGACTTAAGAAGCAGCGCATGCGCTTCATACCGGCTCGGCTTCCGCCCCCCGCAAGACTCGTCGACATTGTCCGGGCATCACGGAACGGCACGAAGGCAGCGACAGACGCCGAGAACGCGCCGGATTGGCTTGAGAAGGCTGACTTGCTCGTCAAATCGGCAAAGAAAGCTCGTCGCAAGCCTACGTTCCGCTTCGCCACTGGTCCGGGCGCAAAGCGAGCTCCCACGGTCATGTACGATGCCCCGACAGCCTCGAAGAGACGAGCCGACGACTCGCCGCGTCCTTTTCCGCCCGAGTCTCCCATCAGATCGGGCGCTTCTGCAGACCTCAAAGCAGGCAAAACAGATCCAAGCACGACCCCTTCTGCAGCGCTCGGTCGCCGCGTTGTATACCCTGATGCCAGGTCGCGCACGACAACTCCCGATCGCCTGCTTCGCCGCTTGTCGGTCATACCGCCTCGCGGCCTCGCTCCCGATATGATCGTCGAAAAGGCAGACCACGCGGTCGGAACGTACGATCAAGCTACTGCACAGGGTCACAGGATGGTCGCAGTCGAATCTGGTCAACTACCACACGGTCCGGAAGCCTCACACCTAGCTCAGTACGCCAATCAAGCGCAGACTGGCCACCAGGAGCTCGCGTCTGCATCTTCCGCGTCGTCGAGTGACGAGGGACTGAGCAGCTCAGCACCTCCCAACCCGAGCGGCAACGGGATCAGGTTGTGGCTGGGAAACATGGACGAGGAAGAGACGCAGCACAGCCCTCGAGGCGGCGGCGGCCAGCGCTCCCGCACGAACAGCTCTGATTCGTCCGGCATCTGGAGTCATCTGCCGACGCAGTTCGACCACCGCTTCGACGAGGTCATTCAAGAACCGTCAGCACCGCCAGCTTTGGAGCCATCTGGCGGCCCTCCGCTCCGTTATCTCGAAACCGTTGCCGAGCAGGGTGACGCTGATGAGGACTTTCGACTCCTCCCTATGGTCGAACCATCGGTGCCAGTGAGCCAACTGTGACTCCTTCGAACTGTGAGTCCCCCCACCGCGGTTACCGTCCGAGAAGCGTCGATTGTAGGAACTGGGCCTGACTGCGCCAGGTTCTTCGAAGTGCTTCGTCCTGACGGGCTTCGAGTGCCAAGAATGAAGGCGATATCTTCGGGTTCACACGGCAGACGCCCTCGGCAGACACGAGACTGCGGCATCGAGCTTGACTTGTGCTTAGTCAGTCACGCATTGTAAATTTTTCGCTTGTCATGCGTGCCCGTCGTCTGAGCCGTGAGGAGCAGGTCGACCTCCGAAGTAGAGCAAGACTGAGCGAGAGACAAAATCGAGGAGCGCGGGGGAACGGGGGGTGTCTTGCAGCGGTCAGCTACAGCGAAAGCTCATCCCTGCGCCTCGGTTTCTGTAGACGCCGCTTTGTGCTGCAGAGCCCATCTAGAAATCAGCAAGGACGAGGAAGATTGACACATGGAAAATGCCCGCGCGTACCTTGGGCGTGAAGGTCCAGTCATCAGGAGGAGGGCCGAGGAACATCGAGGTGATGTCGACCCAATCCTTTGCCTGGTCAGAAGCGAGCAAAGTCTGTGCAACACGCAAAATAAGCCTCTATCGAGATCGTCGCAGTGACCGAGCGACGTACCTCGAGCTCGTCCCGGCCCTTGTAAGGGAACGCGCGCTCGTTCATATGCGTCGGCAGGCGTTCGAGAAGCCCCACCGGCACGTATCGGTGGGTGAACGACATGGCCTCGCACACGAATCGCCGCGTCAAATTGGTACCCATCTGGTCCGAGCCCTGTAGGAGCGCGGTGATTCGTCAGCTGTGGGCGTGGCAGGTGATATGGCGAAGAAGATTGTACCCAGTGCTCGAGTCCAAAGTTGCACAGTTTCCCGATCATGTCGAGACGCTCCCGGGACGAAATGTCCCCTATTGAGTGAGGTCAGCGAATGTAAGACTTGGAAGCGTGCAACGACGGCAGACTCACAGTCTCGGCGCTCTTTTAGCTCGGTGAAGATCCAGGGCTTGATGAGCGCTCCGCGGGCGATCATGATGCCGTCCACTCCGCTCTGCTCCACGTTCTCCCAGTATGATCGGTGGTCGTACGCGTCGCCGTTACCGAATATAGGAATCGGTGCGAGATCGTCGTCCTTGACGGTTTCCCGGAGGACGTTGACGCACTCCCCGATGTCTGTTTTCTCAAGCCGACGCGATCAGATGGACTCTGCGAGCGAACACAACGCAGAAACGTACATTTGTAGTCTGCGAAATGCTTGTAGCGTTGCTGACGAGACCGACCGTGCATCTGGAGAGCGCATCGCGACAGAATGAGCCTCATGCGCGGCCAAAAATGAACCTGGAAAAACTCACGGTCACGGCACTGACGCCCCACTCCTTCTGGAAGCGGGGCATGAGCTTGTGCGCTGTCGGCTGGTTGTTGGCGATACCGGTACGGATCTTGACGGTAAGGGGGATTTCGCCGAGGACCTGCGACATGCCGACGAGCGATTTGCCGAGCTTGGTAGCATGTGCGAGGAGAGCGGACCCGGCACCTTTGTTGAAGACAAGATCGATCGGGCAGCCACAGTTGACGTCTAACGAGAGCAACGCGTCAGTGACGGATGGAGCCAGTCCGGCGTACGCGGCAGACTCACCGAGGAAGTCGATCTCGCAGTTCTTTGCGATTGCTTCAGCTGCGGGTACGAGAACTTGCGGCTTGGCTCCGCAGATCTGCACACCAAAGATCTTCTCGCTCGGGTGCCGCCTGACCAAGCTCCATTCGTTCGCATTGCCCGACAGGAACTCCTGCGCGAGGCCCATCTCGGAAGTCGTGATGTCGCAGCCGTATTCGACTGCGAGCCGTCGGAAAGGGAGGTTGCCGACCGTCGTGAGAGGTGCCATCCACAATTTGCCAGCGAAATCGAGCCGCTTCTTCTCCGAGGCGCGGATGGGAGCGAGATCCGGAACGAAAGTACGAGACGGGTGCGCGTCGTCTGCTGTAGAGGCAGCAGCTTCGTCTTTGGAAGTCTCGGCAGCTGCAGCAGTCTCAACGTCCATTGCGACCGCCGAAGTCGACGCCACCGGCTCGGTAGAGCCAGTCTCTGCGGACGGGGTGGTCGTCGCCGCCGCCGGGGAGACCTCGGCAGCCTCTTCCGGCTTAGATTCACCGTTGCGTCCACGTTTCTTGCCTTTACCTCCCCGCCCGCTGTGGTCGTCACGCTCGCGGGAGTCGAGCGGTTCACCGATCGAGTTGAGGTAGGCCACGGAAAGCGGGAACTTCTCCTGGACAGCGGGCAGGCAGGACAGATGTCAGCTCGGTTGGTCGTCAAGAATAAGCTTTTCAGAGCGTCCATGCACGTACCTGCGACTTGCCACCTCCTCGAACAGACTTGATATCCGTCATCGTCATCAAGTTCATCTCGCCTCGGTCGCTCCGTTTGGCCTTGCCCTCGCCGATCTCCGCCTTCCGTTTCGCCACCTTCTCCTCGTCGACGACGAGTTCCCATCCGGACTGCATGAACCCTTGTCCGTCCTCGACTTTGCGCATGTGACTCTCTCCGAATCGGCACTTGAAGCCGTACGGGCAAGCTCCAAGGGAGAGGAAGACCGGGCAAGTCACCGGAGACTCGACAGGGGTGAGGTCGTCCGGAGTAGCGGGAGTGGTTCGTCGAATATCGGCGGGGCGCGATGCGAAGAATGCTGCGAGGTCGTGGTCGTTCTTGCAGTTGGGACGTTCGCACGGTTTGCCCTGGGCGAGCTGGTTACACAGGCGGATCTCGCCAGCGCGGTGGTCAAACTTGCGGTTCTGTAGGCATCGCGGAGTCAGCTCCCCACCTACTAGGGTACACGAATGAGAGCTGGTAGAATCGCACCTTGTTTTGACCCTTCCCGCGCTGCCTGCCGCCCTCGCCACCATCAGCGCCACCCTCCTCTTGCGCAAGCTTCTTTGCCTCCTTCTTGGCCGCAATCTTTGCCTCCCACTGCTCCTTCTGACGCTGCTTCGCTAGCGCCTTCTTCTGTGCTCCGCTCAGCCGGACCTTTTTCTGCTCCGGTTCTGCTTGCCCTTCCTCGTTGGCGCCTCGGACCGTAATTTCAGCGGCTTCGCTGGGCTGGTTTTCCGTAGCCGGTAACAAAGTCGCCGACGTCGGCTCAGCGGCAGCAGGCGGTGCAGGCGAATCGGCTGCAGGCGCTATATCTGCCGTCCGGAGGAGCGGTTTATCGAGTTGAGCGTGACCGCGACCCTCTGCCGCGTCGTCGTCGATGGTCGAACCGGCGAGGGGCGTGCGGTTCTTGCCCATCTTGTGCCATAGAACATAGCTGCGACAGCATCAGAGTCAGCTGGGCGTACCAGGGAACCTCGAAGGACTGGCTGAGCGATGATGAGGAAAACAAGCTGGAGAGAAGCTCACGAAGACTTGATCGGGGCGATGCCGCCCGCCTCGGTATCCCAGTACGGCTTTGCACTTTCGGGCGCAGCCATGTCCGACATTGCAGTGCGGTGCGTCGGGCTTTAACGAGCTGCGACGGCGACGAAGAAAATTTGGAGATCACTTCCGCGCCAATGCGCCGCCACTACTCGTGCAAAAGAGCAGGATCCAAGGACGAATGCAGACGGAGCACAACACGCTTCTATTTGCATTGGAGAGATTGTACGACGCAAGATACAGTCACGGCAGAACTATGTACGGCGGGGTTTGAAGGTGGCATCGCTTTTACGACGAGCCCTTGAGCTCCTTCTCGATGGCGAAGATCTGTCCGAGCGTGTCCTTGACCGAGTCTTCGAACGAGATCCACTTGATACCGAGCTCCTTCTCGACGAGCGACGAGTCGGTCTTGAAGTGCTCCGGACCGGACGTCACCTCGGCGTCCGGGATGCGCGAAGCCTGGTCCGGGAACGCCTTGCGAGCGACGTCGGCAATCTGCGAGTTGTCAAAGTGTCCGGCGATGCAGAGGTAGCTGCGGGATGACGTGTACAGAGTCAGTTTCCTGTACAGTCTCTCGTAGGGAAGAAGGAATGCCAGGGCTCACCGCTTGCCCTTGGCGATTTCTTCCGTAGCTCCGAGGACGTGGATCTTGGCAATGTCGCGGACGTCGGTCCAGACAGGGAAGCTCGTCTCGGGGATCTTGTTGGCGTCGACGACGCCCCAGACGGCGCCCGACGAGGTGTTGATCGAGTCAAGCGACTTGATTACCTGCTTCGGCGGGCCAACTAGAGATTTGTAGCCGAGTCAATCGGAGAAGTGGTAGATGGAAGTGCACGATTTACTCACAGATCATAGGAGGGCAGATAGTGCAGAGCTCCCACTTGGTCTCCGGCTCCTTGGCGATCTTCCAGGCCTCCTGCTCGGCGATCGTCTTCGAAGCGCAGTAGACGTACGGCTTCTGGTCCGACTTCTTGGCAGCGTCGTAGGTTGCCGGGTTCCAGTCCTTCTCGGAGAAGGTGACGTCCGGCGAGAGACGGTCAAAGTCGAGGACCGCCGCGAACGAGCTCGTCAGGACGACACGCTTGACCGAGGATTCCTGAAGACCGGGGGACGTGATCAGCGATCGTCGAAGCACCGGCACTGCCGCGGATCCAGTGTAGACCGAAGCATGCTGGCAATTACCGGACGCCGTGCCTCACCTTTTGCGCCGCGCGGAGGATCTGGCGAGTTCCCTCGAGAGCGGGGATGAGCATTTCCTTCTCGGCGTCGGTAAAGTTGTAGTGCTGCGAGCGAGCCAAGTTTGCCACATCAGCTTGCGACTCTAAGGACGACCAGCAGGAGCCCATACTCACGAAGGGAGAAGCGGTGTGCGCGACAATGTCGACGCCCTTGATAGCCTCGTCAAAAGCGCCCTTTCCGGCGACATCCTCCACGATCGACCACTCGAGCTGGCCCTTCTTGAACTCGCCGGCGTGCTTCTTCTCCCACGCTTCGGCCTTGTCCTGCGAGCGGACAGTACCGCGAACGCTGCATAATTAGAGGAGGTGCCGATAAGGCGGAGGGTCGTTTGGTCAGCCTGAGAATCGCGGCGAGAAGGCCCCGAATTGGCGCTGGAGCTTACCGGAAGCCCTTTTGTAGGAACTGAAGAGTAACTTCGGTTCCGACGAACCCTAGTTGACCGCGACCCGAAAACATGATAACATCAGCACGCAGGTCTGGCTTGAGAAGGCCTCTCGACGACGGAGAGCAGAGTCACTCACCGGAAGTGCCAGAGACGAGGACGAGCTGGGACGACATGATATATGCTTTTCGAGTTGTTCACACGAGCGTGGAATGTGGAAAGGAGAGAGCGAGGTCGCGAGCCCGTCTCCTGCAGTGCAGCTGCAGCTCACCAAGACTTCGGACACGACGGTGACGTCGCCAACAAAAGATTACCGCGTCTCCGAAAAGGTCGGACTTTTTCCTCCGGACCAGCTGCAGTTGCAAGCCAGCTTGACGAATACATATATACCGCTGCACCCGGAATCGATTGGTGCGAACGATTTCGATCTTTGAGCAGGTCGGGGCGCGAGAAAGACCAAGAGAAAAAGCTGCAGGAAAATAAAACAACTACGGACGAGAGAGTCATATGCATTCAGTGTCTGCCTGCCGACAGCACACACTACCTTGTGACTCGTGCGACAGGCGACATCAGACTCGAGCTGGTTGCCGCGGTCCGCGATCCGACGAAGTCCTTCCTGCCATGGGCGGCGGCGGCGGTGGCGGTTGCGCATAAACAGGCCCCGTTCGACTCGGCGGACCACCGCTCGGCTTCCTGAAGCTGCCCTGAGCAGCACCACCGAGAGCTGACGGTCCGCGCGTCGGAGAGACGACGTCACGGACCGGTTCAGATTCGACTTCGACGGCGACGACTTCGACTCCGTCGGTCGCGTCGTACTCGCCAAAGCGGGAGTCGTTCATCGTCCGGTCGTATTGCGAAAAAGAAGGATGCTGCCGGTCGGAAGATGTCCGAGGTGGTGGACCGGGAGGAGGAGGGGCGTAACGAGGACCGGAAGGAGCTCTCTGCTGTTGTTGCTGTTGCGGCGGAGACTCGTTCCTCGAGTCGCGCGCGTCCTCTGGCGACACAAGCGCAGCCGTCCTTCGAGGCGGAGGCGGTTGCTGGTTTGGTCGAGGCGGAGTCGGAGCCCCCGCCGACCTCGGTGGCGGAGGAGCATAAAGCGGATTCTGCGCCGGCGGAACGTTCGACGAGACGCTCCCAAAGCCAGAGAATCGACGGGAATTGTCGACTGCTTGAGGCGATGCAGACGATTGGCCAGTGTTTGTCCCAGACGGGTCAGGGTGCGGAGGAGGTTCGACGCGATCTTGCGGTTTCGGGATGCGATGCAGCAGTCCATAGCCGACTCCGCAGCCGAGGAGCCCCTCCCCGCCCCAAGATCGATTCGGGACGAGGATCGCTTCACGCGTGACGTCGTAGTCGGAGTTGTACACAAACAGTCGGAGCGGCTTGTCGACGTGCGCCTCGACGACGTCGTAAAAGTCCCCTTCGCCGCGGAGGACGCCGCCTGCATAACCGATGATCCAATCTCCGAAGGGGACGAGACCTATGGGCGAAGTTTTGTATAAGCCTATGAGCTCGTTCGCACGCTCCGTCGAGAGAGCGAGACTGACCAGCACTTTGAGCAGGCGAGCCTTCGAGGATTTCGAGGACGTGCCAGACCTGCGAGGATGCTTATATTAGCGTCTGAGGCATGCACTACCTAGTCTGCAAGGATCTCACCTGGTCGAGGGCGAACTGCGGACTGCAGACACGGAGGCTGAGTCCGAGCAAGGACGGCTGCCCGTCCACCATACCGGCCTCTCCTCCAGGTACCGCAGCCGAAGACCAATTCCGCGAAGGAATAACATAGACCTCTGCGTTCGGAATACGCGGGTTCGGTGTCAGCGGGTGAAGGAACGAAAAGGAAAACTCGCGGACCCAGAGGCAAGAACCGGCGACACACCTCGAACCTCTTTCCGTTTTGTGCTGTAGATCTGCAGCGGTACCTCCGCACCTTCGTTCTCTTCGAGCACGTCGGTCAGGAAATCAATCTCGTCTCCCTGTATAGGCGGTATCGACGTGATCAGCTTCGCCCCCCACAACCATCCGAACAGAGGAGTAAGAGAAGGGCGCGACGCACTATTTGCTGTCCGCCTGCTCCGACGACAAAGTCAAAGAAGGGTTCGATGCCTGCTTCAGCGGCTGGCGAATTCTCTGCGACGCGGAGCACGTGGAGAGCAGAGTGTGTCGACCCTTCCCCGCTCGCGTCGCTGCCACCACCGCCGCCGCCGGCTTGCGGTTGCGATTCGGCTTGGCCCATTACTCAGGTAAGCGAACGTTCCTTGCGAGTGGCCCAAGAAGCGCGTTCGAGTAGGAGTCGCGTTCGTTCCTTGATCGACGGCGAGTGGTTGACGCGACAAGGAGTCGATGCGACTGTGACTTCCAAAGAGCCGACCGCTTTGCAAGGTGGCGCAGAAGCTCTTTATCGAGGTGGCCGGGCACCAGGACCTGTCTTTAACGGTGCGTTGTAGCAGGGAGAGCAGTCGAGTCGCTGCCGTGTCCGCCTCTTTAATCTCGACCCGTTCACTGCATTCACGCCATACAGCTCCGAGACGCACATACGATGCTCTACAGATTTCCACTCGAGCTTGAACTCATGATCCCCGAATTCGCCGCGCCTCCGCTCGCCATCGACCGCCTGCACGACCGAGTCGCTTTCTGCATCATTGTCTCGCTCGTACACCGCTCACTCACAGCGTGGGCGCAGGAGCGCCTGCAGGACCAATTTCTGTATACCTACAGAGCACGCCATGACGAGCACGAGCGCCTCAAGAAGCGAGTCGAAGCGGGATTCGGTCGCGATCGTCCGGTGCGCCGCTTCTACCTCGACCTGACGCGTTTGCCGGCCGACATACATGACCGGAACGTACCGGGAACCGACTCGGGCTTTTGCTCTACTCGGGCTGTGAACCTATGAGGCGGTATCCGGCACTAGCGGATTGAGCGACCCGGCAGAAGTCGGCACGAGCATCAAAGGACGGATGTGCGATGCCGTCGCGCACTTCTGCCAATTTGACGATCATCCAAGATCCGAAGACTACTGGGTACTGTGCGAATTGATATCAGACCGTTGTCAATCGCTCGACACGCTGTGACTGCTGCCTCCGTCGTTGAAGCTGAACATCACCAACTTACCGTGTACGTCGGGAACTTGGCGATTGCCGGGGGGGAGCTCTCAAAGTCGCGGAGCAAGCTGACAAGTGAAGTGCATTGCAGCACTTCGCGTACTGTACATCGACGATTGCGCCTTCAAGTCGACCTGGGGCAGCTTCGCGACGGTTCCCTCCGCGAGCACAACAGTCTTGCGGAAGATCGGTCTTCACGTCGACGACGCTAGCGGCGAACTAGACGTACGCCAGCTTGTCTTTGACAAGTGCTGGGAGGATAATGCGGGCCCAGATGAAGTCCTCGAACGATGCCCCGACATCGAGACGGTCATCATTTCGGAAACAACGGACCACAACCTGTTTACGACGATCGAAAACCTGCCGGCCTCGATCCGACATGTCCACATCCTGCACGACGAGGTCGATCTCGACGACGTCGGCATCCCTTATCCAGCTCCCGACGCTCGGCTCGTGCTTTCTCAGCTCGAGTCATTCACGTCCACGTTATTGCCAAACAAGGGGTGCCCAAGATCTGTGGAGGACGATGCAGAAGCGCTCAGAGACTTCAAGCAAGCCGTCAGTCTGCTCATCGACGCGCCACGATGCAGCTTTCAATTATCTGCGCTTGACAAAGTCGCCCGAGGACGAGTTGGCGGACGCGCTCGCGGCTGTCGATCTGTAGCCTCTTTTTCTTTCGTCGCACATTAAGCATTTCTTTCCAACGCCTTCCATGGGAGCGTTCTTTCCGTTTCAATTGGCGGCAAGGCGGCGACAAAGGTGGCGCGTAGCGTGGCGCCGCCTCCCCTTGACTGGCGCGCTGCTTGGCGGCTTTGCCGAGACCGTTCGAGTCTCACGCTGTACAGACCATACGACTGCCAAGACCGGTTGTGCTGGCGACCGACACTTCTCGTACGGTCTACCCGAAGATCTAGCCGCTTTCACAAGCTCTGAACGCGTCGCCGCCATGTTCGCCCCGAGATCCCACTTTGCGGCACTCGTCTTGGCCCTCCTCGCGGCAGTGTGCGTGCAGGCCCAGCTGGAAACAACAGTCGACGACCTGTAAGTGGTGCCTTCCGAACCTAGGCTATGGCGAATCGTGGCGCGGGATGGCAGAAGCGGTGTCGGGGCTGGCTCCGAGATCGGATCGATTCGTTTTGCTGGACGGGGGCGGGACAACCGCGTGAGGGATGAGATCCTTGTAATCTCTAGTGGATGAGCGGACAAGTCCGAGTATCCGGGCGATGGACGAGGAGCGCACACCTTGCCGCAGCCTTTCGCCGAACCTCGTCCAACATCGGTCGCTTAAGCAGGCCATGCTTGACATCGAAACCCCAAACTGACCCTTGCCGCACATCACTATCGACAGGTCCGGCAACACCGTCGTCGTCTCGGTCGCAACCGACGCGGAAGGCGATCCCAGTCTCACTCGCACGCTGTTGATCCTGACGGACACGGCGACGTCCACTTCGCTCAGTACCGCAACGACGACTTCGCTCAGCACAGCAACGACTGCAACCACGACCGTAAACCCGGCGACCGAGAATTTGGGAGCACCTGCTCAAGGTGAGACTCGGCCTGCACGCTTTACGCACTGTCAAAGGCCGCATTACCGCCGGATTCCCTTTCTCCATGTCTGCTGACACCTGTCTGTCTTTCTCCCCATCACAGTCTTGACTCCGCAATCTACCTGCACTACCGCAGGATGCCCAGTCAACCCGAGTGGGTTACGCCTTTCGTCTCGGAAGACGTTTCGCGATCCAGTTCGCCTGCTGACCCCGGTCCATGCTCTGCGCAGCCACCTACACTCAGAACGGGGTAATCGTGACCTGGTACGCTACTACTCCGGCAGTTGTCACCCCGACGGCATGGTCGTCCGGCGGCGTTCAAGCCCCGAGTGCCTGTAAGTCAGCTGCCGTCAACTCACGAAAGGAGCCTCGGCCCGGGAAACCGCCCAGGCAAGGGACCGGGTTTTATATCAAAGAGTCAAGTCAGTTGACTCGTATCTACTCTCAAAACCCCAGACGCCGCATCGATCACGACACAATCTGCGTACCAAGCCCAGGTCCAGTCCGCCAAGTCTGGCGCCGGCGCACGTTACCCGCTCGCCTCGGTCGGAGAGTGGAGCATCATGCTCGGCGTGACAGTCGTCGGTGGTCTCGTCGGTGCCGTCGCGCTCCTCTAGGCGGCGAACTCTTTACACTCTCTCGTTGATGACCCCATTTTTCTGAACTTATCACGCTTCTAATCCCCTGTTGTCCTTTTCCGCTCTCCTTGTGTAGTCTCGCCTTTCTTCTCTTTAGCTCCATATGGCCGTTTGCATCTACAGACATTGATTCCCGATATGGCCAGTCAAGTCTGAAAAAGCATTTCCCTCATCCTTGCCCGGCTCTCTCCTCGAACTCGTGCCTTCTCTACATGGACGCACCATGCTCACCAGCGAGACTGCAGGGCCAACAGAGGTATGCTACACTCGCCGGCTTGATTGCGCATCTATACGCGATTCCCGCAATCGCCCACTCTCTACGACACTCATCGCGCGTTCAACCGGTGGTCACATCGTTCTTCTCTCCGGCGTGTCGCTTGCCGACCGTCCAAAAGTCGAGCTATCACATGCAAAGATTGCGCTGAAGCGCCTGCATTATATCGCGCGCTCGAGCTCGAACTGCACAGCTGCGACCACCCTCGACGTCAGTGAACCGACGAGATCTTCGTCGACCGTTGCACACGATTCAATTTCGCCGTGGCCCCGGACGAGTTAACCTTCGATAGCTCCGCACGTTACAGGATTGGTGCAGACTCTTGAGCACCCTCGATTCGTCATATATACGCTGAGCGCTGCGAGACTTGGAAGTCGGGGGACCTCGTCTCGCAGATGCTGCTTTCGCTCTTGCTCATTTCGCTAGACACGACCCTTTCCTGGCGATACCTATTCAAGATGCTCTCCTTCGCGACCTCTCACTCCAAAGCCACAGGCGCTTCCCGACTATTGACCGTCCTTTTCGCGGCTCTACTGTGCTTGCTCCTTGGCGCCGCGTCGGAAGCGAACGCTCAGCAGCTGACAACCTTTACGGATACCGAGTAAGGCGCCACCTTTCACAAAAACTCGGCGGGACGTTTCGACTGACAATGGTCGGAGAACCTGCTTTATGTAGTGCTGCGGTGATCACCACCCACCTCCCACCGAGTCAGTTCTTCGCGGTTGCCAAGCGAATCCTTGCCAGGCTCTAACAGCGAACGATCTCCTTCCTACTTCACAGCTGTCTACACCACCGAAGGGCAAGTGTACACCTGGACCGCGACGACACCGTCGACGGTCACCCCCGTAACTTTTTCGACAGGTTCCGTCATGGACGCTGCAGACTGTGAGTGAGCAAGAAGAAACGGGTGTTTTTTACCCCCTGGATACACACGGGTAACAAGGGGGCTGATCATCATTCGGGGGTAAAAATGGGGGCAGACCTGCGCTCCAAATCGATGGCGACCGCTCTTTCCCAAGGTCCTTCGCAAACCGCCTCGCTCCGGAGCGGGAAACCCAATATCCTCGCCGTCAACTCGGCCTCTACAAGCAGCAGCAGCAGCAGCAGCAGCGGAGGCGGCGGGATCGCAGTTCCGATCGCAGTCGCAGCAGCGGTGGGAGGCGTCCTCGCCGCGCGGATTGGGCCCTTTGGTGGTCTCTGAAATGCTTCGCTCTGCATCTCTTCCTTGGCGAGGCTGGTCCTCCATATCGAAGTAATACCTGCCTGTACAAAGTATAGATAATCTACACCACAGTGTTCGAAGAGACATGTCGACTCTCCTCGTCGAGCGGGATCCAGAGCTGGAGACAAAGCAGGGAGAGAGAAAGACAACATGAGAGAGAGAGAGACCGGGAGGGGGGGGGCGCGCCTATACTCGCGCAATATACGAAGGGTATCCCGAGACAGCTGCTCTACTATGCCTCTTGCGCCTGAGCTTCGTCCGCGTCCGTGTCGTGGTCGACCGCCTTGCCTTTGCCTTTGCCCTTTCCGGCTGCTGCTGCATTCTCCTTCTCGCCTTCGCTGCCGGACGAGCCGGTCGCCTTGACCTCGGTAGTGATCGTCGAGTCGGCGGTACTTGCCGCGGCTGCCTTGTTCTTCTTGCGCTTCTTGAGCATGGCTGCCAGAACAAGGGAAAGCGGAAGCGGGAGGATCAGATCTCGCAAGGAAGGCGGCAGCTGTAGGAAGGAGGAAGTGTGAAGACGTACCGGCTCGGACTGCATCCTTGACTCCGCTGACGATTTCCCTGCTCTCTTCGACGTACTTCGAGTCTTCCAAGCGGCGTTTCTGACCTCCCGCTCCACCTTTGACGGCGGCGGCGACCGGTCCACCCTCCGATCTCGCTCCGGGTCCACTCGCGCCCTCGGTGGATGTGGAAGCACCACCAGCAGCAGAAGGACCGGAGGTTGAGCCCGCTTCGACGCCGGCTTGGCGTTCGAGGCGCTTGATCTCGGCGTTGAGGTCGTCGAGGCGCTTTTGCTTCGCTTGGGCTTCGGCTGCGAGGCGGTCCGGCTCTGCTTCGAGGAGGGCGGCGAGCCTGCAGAGGCAGGGGGCGTTAGTCGTCGGTCGAGGTTCCGAAGGGGAAACGAGACTGACTTTTGGGCTTCCTTGATGGTGCTGAGCCTGCGTCCGTCGAGGCCGCGGCACGAGTCGGTGTTCTGAGCCTTGTTCGAACTCATGCGACCTCCCTGGGCCCTGAGCTGACTGGCGAAACCACCTTTGCCGCCGGGGAGACGGACTGCGAGCCGGAGTGCGATGAAGCCGCCGTGGGCCTTGTCTGCGCCATCGAGACTCGAGAGGGGGCGGAGGTCGGCTGAGCGAGGGAGAGGGAGAGGACGACCGTTGGCATAGGAGAGGGCTTGCTGCGCCGGTGGGCAGTACGGGGCGAGGTGACTCGAGAGGGACGAGAGCGGAGTCGAGGCGGGCAGGGCGAGCGAGAGAGTGCGCTCGAAAGGGTGGTACAGCGACACGAGTACGGGCACGATTGTCTCGACTGCGTCCATCGAGTATGCTCGCTGCTGCAGTAGTAGTAGATGCGAGAGAGAGAGCCAAAGTGGCGCTCACCTCGCTCTCTCTTCCCTCTCGGCCGACGCTGACCGCTCGACGCGACGGCTCAAAGAGGGGGGGCCGCCTCTCACACACACTCGGAAAGGCAAAAGGACGTAGCATGCATGGCCGCCCAACTCATCCCGCTCTTCGCTTCCCTCTTGCGTGGCTCGCCGTCGTCTGCCTCTGCGGCCTCGTCGACGCAGCGTTCTATAGCTCACAGAGCAAGGCAGAACTGAGAAATCTGGCGCACGAAACATGGAATCACGCCTACAACTCGTACAAGCGTCAGTCCGGTCTCTTCTCCGTCGAGATCTCGGGGACTGACTCTGTTCTTCTCCGTCGCAGGCGTCGCTTTCCCCGCCGACGAGCTGCTTCCGCTCTCGTGTGCAGCACAGGGTCACGACCGAAAGAACCCCGATAATGTCGGCGTCAACGACGTCATGGGCGATTACCTGTTGACCGTCGTCGACTCGCTCGACACCTTTCCGATGCTCGACGACAAGGCCGGGTTCGAGCAGGCCGTCCGAGAAGTGATCGAACACGTCTCTTTCGACGTAGACTCGCGCGTTCAGGTCTTCGAGGTCACGATCCGCATGATGGGAGGCCTTGTACGTCGTGCTCATCCCCCTCGAGCGGTGTAACCTTTCCCGATACTGACCGCTTACCCGGGTCAGCTGTCCGGTCACCTGTTGGCCACCCCGCCAGAAAGTGGCAACTTTTCCTCGTCGATCCGTGGTTACTCCTTGCCGTGGTACAACGGCGAGCTCCTCGCCCTCGCGCACGACTTGGGGAGGAGGTTGCTGCCGGCTTTCGCCACGCAGACTGGGATTCCCTTTGCGCGGATACACCTGCAGAAAGGTCTCCGAGGGGGCAAAAGCGGAAGGGGAGAGAGCGCCGAGACTTGCAGCGCGGGTGAGGACCTCTCTCGCTATCTCTCTCTCTCTTCTTGTCTCGCACACATCGCCTTCTCAGCGGGTTCTGGAAACGAGCCCGGCTGACTCGCTCGCCGGGACATGACAGGCGCCGGTTCGCTGCTCCTCGAGTTCATCACGCTCTCTCGCCTCACCGGCGATCCGACTTTCGAAACGCTCGCACGGCGAGCCTTCTTCGCCATCTGGAATCGCAAGTCGGATATCGGCTTGATAGGGAACACCATCGACGTCCGAACGGGTATGTGGATGCATGGCGTCGCGGGGATTGGCGCCGGGATCGATTCCTTCTACGAGTGAGCCTCTTTCGAAATCGGCACGAATGTCGGTCTCCAGCTAGGCACACAATCGACTGATGCATACGGCGCCCATCTTTCCTTTGCAGGTACGCTGCAAAGGCCTACGTTCTGACGGGCGAAGATGACTACTTGAGAGTTTGGGAAGAAGGCTACGCCGCTTTGCAGCGATACGTCCGCTCGCAGGATGGGTTCTGGGTGCGTGAGATCACTTCGTGTGCAAGCCAGATTCAGTGTCAGGGCACCGCACAAGGTTGACACCATCAAGCACGCTCTGGCAGTTCCGCGGGGTCAACATGATGTCGGGCCAACTCACCGCCACCGTCGTCGACTCGCTGTCGGCTTTCATGCCGGGCGTCTTGACCCTCATGGGCGACCTCGATACCGCCAGCAAGCTTCACGCCCCCTTCGCCTTCATCTGGGCGCGATATTCCGGCCTGCCCGAACTCTTCGACACGCACCGTCGCCACGGTGTCAACTTTGGGTATCCGCTCCGACCCGAGTTCATCGAGAGCAACATGTACCTGTACCAGGCGACGCAGGACGATTGGTACCTCGAGGTGGCAGAGCGGGCTCTCGAAGATATCAACGAGCGGATGAGGACCGAGTGTGGGTTCGCGGCGGTGCTCGACCTCCGGACGGGCAAGCTCGAGGACAAGATGCCGAGCTTTGTGACGGCCGAGACGCTCAAGTATCTCTACCTGACCTTTGCAGAGGTGCGCTGTCCCGGAATCTCGGACGAGGGTGGATTGCCGGTGGCTGACCGGTTTCGCTAAAGGACTCGCCGTTCCTCCGTGACGACTCGGCCTTTGTGTTTTCGACTGAAGGTCACCCTCTCGAGATCCCTCGACCGTCGACCTCGCCAACTCCGTCTCGTCGCTCCAAGAGCTCGCAAAACGCGACCGAGTCGATCCCGACCGACACGCCCGATGCTGTCCTAACCGGACTGGCTCGAACTTGCGCCGCACACGAGCCGGTTTACGGTGAACGTTTCGCCCATTTCTTGTCGCTTGGGATGGATCGACGTACCGATTGGGAACACGCCCGCTGGTTGGCCGGCTATATACCGAACGACGAAGATCGCGAGATTGCAATCGGGCGCTGGAACATGTACGGGTGGTGTCAGATTGCGGAAGGAGAGGTACGTTGATGGTTCTTTCCTTCGCGCCAGCCCGTCTTGACAGCGCGCACAGAGACACGGCTCTTACTGATGCTGACATCCTCCACAAGAACTCTGTCCACGCTTCGGCCCGGATTGTCGTTGATCCGCTCGCGAATCTCCGCAACCTGGTCCGCAACTACCTCCGCTCTGCTCTCGCCCCCGCTTCGTTCGACTCGCTGGCCGCCGATGCGGCATCGATCCCTCCCATCTAGAGCTTTGGCATCGAGCTTCTCTTTGCCGCGGCGGGCGCGAAAGAGGTCGTCTCCCCGAGCCCTTCCCAAGTCGCGCCGCATCCGAGCGGCAACGGCGACATCGTCGTCAACGACATCAACGGCTTACGGTTCATCCTCACGCCGCTCCCCTACGGCGCTGATGGCTATTCCGTTAGCCGGATCGGTCCCGTCACCGTTCCGTCCGGCGCGTTCGTGGTCATCCGCGATCAGGTTGTCATCGCTAGCATCCCGCCCGTCGTTCCCGTCGAAAAGATCTACCTCATGGCCAATCTGACCACCACTTCAAATTTGGGCCCCGAGGGTCCCTCCCTCGAAACGGACGCGTCCCCATCCGGTCTCTATGTACCCGCCCTTGCCGCATCTTTTGGCCCTTCGGTGGCCTACCGGTCGCCCGAGGCTATACCACCTCCCATGATACCCTTTATGTTAGACGGTCCGGCGATGTCTCTCGTTCTACCTCGGTTCGACCCCTACGGCTGCGAGCCGCATCATCCGCCAGCGACCGGTTCATCCAACCAGTTAGATCGGCCACACATCCTCCTCCTTCACCGCGGACACTGCTCCTTTGCGCTGAAAGCGCACTACGCAGCCCTCGCCGGCGCCAAAGGTGTCGTTGTTGTCTCGCACCCTTCGCCGACCGACGAGCCGGACGCGCAGAACCTGGGCGGGTTCGTCGTTCCGGGCGCGGATGCCGCGGAAGAGGCGGAGGATACAATGCGAGCGCTTGTACCGCTCGTGTTGGTCGCCAACTCTACGGGACAGGCGCTAGAAGATCTGGTCCGTCGAGCAGGAGCCCCCTCGCCGTCCCATCTCGAGCCGACCGTACAACCCGAGCAATTTCAGCAACAGGTACTCCAGGCAGATGACGGCGGTGCAGATGCCCAGCTAATACCCGACAGCCACGTCTTGGTACGATTGCTGTCCGACCGTGAGGCGGAACTCCCGGACGACGACGAGGAAGAACACGTCGACGGCCTCATCCTGGGAGGTTATGTCGTTCGCAACATCAAGCTACAGCGCATCCGCGCCCCCCACAGCCCATGACGGAAAGGGAAACGTAGACAACCCCGCATCCAATATGTGCTTATCTTGTTGTAACAGCACTTGCATCTCTTTCTTGCAAGCACCGGAACGTAACAGCCACGAGCAGAGCTTGCGGCCACAGTTGATCTCTCGACCAGGCCGAGCCGATGCCTGAGTGGGAACGACACAGAGACTCTGCAAATTGCTAGGAACTACTTCCAACCCGTATGCACACCGTATAACGACCTCGCGCGAGGAGAGGCTCACTCGATCAGTACCCGCGGTCAGCGGTCATCTCCTTGCCAGCCGCGGCGCCGAGTTTGCCCTCTCCACGCATTGCCTCGCCGAGACCAGTGCAGATCTCGGCGAGCTTGACCGGGTCGTTGTAGTGTGTGGTGGCCAGGACGACTGCGCGCGCGAGCTTGGCCGGGTTCTCCGACTTGAAAATGCCGGAACCACTACGAACGAGTCCGCCAGAAAGAGAGAGTCAGCAGCCAAATACCCTATCGAGTGAATGTGTCGAGAGAGCGGACAACGCACACAAAGACACCGTCCATGCCGAGCTTCATCATCAACGCCGCATCCGCCGGGGTGGCGATCCCACCCGCCGAGAACATGACAACCGGTAGCCGTCCGAGCTTGGCCGTCTCGCGAAGGAGGTCGACCGGAGCAGCGATCTCCTTGGCCATGGCGTACAGTTCAATCTCGGACAGGGTCGACGCGCGCTTGATCTGCGCGTCGACTGCGCGGGCGTGCCGGACTGCTTCGATCACGTTACCGGTGCCGGCTTCGCCTGCGGAGGGGAGGGGGGTTACAGAAGTCAGTCGTGAGGTCCTGCCTTCCCCGTGGCGAGTCACGAGGAGCATTGCGCTTATGTTTAAAGCCGTGGAGGACGACGGCGTTACCTTTGGTGCGGATCATGGCGGCACCTTCGCTGATCCTTCGGAGGGCCTCGCCGAGGTCCTTGCAGCCACAAACGACTATTGGTGTAGAGGAGGTATTAGCGCTGCCGTGGAATACAGGCGGTAGTCGCCCCCTTACTCACAGGGAACGTCGAAAGCCTGCTCTCACATCCAGCAATTGCGGTCAGTTGCGCGACCCGGGCGGTAAGAACAGTGAGAGAGACCGCGAGGTCCGACATACGTGCTTGTCGACGTGAAGAGCCGGGTCCGCAGGAGTGAGGACTTCGGATCTGCGGAAGCCAAGCAAGGCGTCAGTGAGATTTGTCACTTTTTGGGGGCGATGGGCCGGGTCTTTCGAGAGCTCACTCGTCGATGTAGTCGACGCCGATCGCCTGCAGAATCTCTGCTTCGACAATGTGGCCGATACGCGACTTGGCCATAACCTGCAGTGGTGGTCGCCGAACACTCAGTTTACGATGTCACGAGAGTGCGGGTGCGGAACGAGAAACTTCTTGACTGACCGGAATCGAGACCGTGTCCATGATCTCCTTGATCATCTTGGGGTCACTCATACGAGCGACTCCACCATCTCGTCGGATGTCTGACGGAACGCGTTCGAGAGCCTGCGGCACACCTCGAGGGTCAGATTCAAGCGTTTCGAGAAGGTCCAACAGCGTGCGCGTCAATAGACGCAACGGACCATGACGGCGCAGGCGCCTGCTTCTTCGGCGATGCGGGCCTCTTCGGCATTGACGACGTCCACTGCACGCCGGGAACCAAGGTGACATCGTCCGGTCAGTGAGGAAAAAAACAAAAGTTGTGGCGGCGTTTTCTCGGCGGGAGCGTCCAGCCAGCCCGATTCGACTTACTGATGACGCCGCCCTTGAGCATCTGAGCGAGCCCGGCCTGTGCAATAGATTCAGAGTCAGTCGTTGCGATGGCGAGTGCGTTCACGATCTGTGAGTGCGCGCACCTTTACGGCGAAAGTGGGGCGGGCCGAGGAGGACGAGTTGGCAGAGGCAGCATTGCCGTTAGTCTGGGTGCTAGCGTGGGCGGCCATGGCAAGGGACTGTGTAGTAGATGGTCAAGAGTCACAGGAGTGCGGAACGAGAGCGGGACGAACGACGCGGCTGACCGAACATCGTAGTCCGGAGTTTGCGCACGTTGCCGTCGCTCGAAACCGAGTCAATTCCGAAAGCCACGACTCACAACTTTATACGGGTACAGTGCACTCTTTCTCGCCGTCTAGACCGCGCAACATGCGAGACACATCAACGAGGAACGCAATCGGAGTCCTGTCAGCCCCTCCCTGTCTTGTCCCATGTCCGACTCGAGCGACTGACCGGAACCGTCATCAGCGCACTCCAGGGCTCCTTCGCCGAACACGTCCATGCCTTGCAATCTCTGCCCGAGCAGTCCAGGCTCCCCGTCATCCAGGTCCGCACTCCGGCCGACCTCGCACAGTGTCGCGGGTTGATCATTCCGGGAGGAGAATCGACCGCCATCGCCCTCCTGATCAACCAGTCGGGCCTGTACGAACCGCTGCTCGAATTCGTCCGCCTCGCCAAGCGAGGGACGGGAGAACGCGCTATATGGGGAACTTGCGCAGGCGCCATCCTCCTCGCGCGAGAGATCGACGGTCCGACCACCGCCGGTTGGAAAGGACTCGACGCAATTGATGTCCGCGTCTCCCGGAACCGCTTCGGAAGACAGGTACGTCTCCTCGCGCAGACTACTCACGCAAGTCAAAGAAGGGCTGAACTTCTTGCCGACAGCTCCAATCGTTCGCGGAACCGCTCGCGCTCGATTTCCTATCGCCACCCACTCCGCCTCTGCTTGCCACTTTCATCCGAGCCCCGGCACTACATTCGCTGCTCCCTCTTCCTCCTTCTGAACCATCAGATCCCACTACCGAAGAGGAAGACGCCACCTCGTCACCACCACCGGTCGAATGCCTCGTCCGCCTCCCTCCCAAACTCCTCGCCACCGTCGCGCCCGCCAAGCCCGCTCTCGGTACCGCCGCTACCCAGCAGACCCCAGCCGGTCCGATGAACGACGTCGTCATGTGGAAGCAAGGCGACATCCTCGCTTCGTCTTGGCACCCTGAACTGAACAAGGACGACGCGAGGGTGCACGAGTGGTGGGTACGGACTATGGTTCTGCACGAGACATGAGCCGAGCACTTCGTCCCGGACTCTGGTCCGTTTGTTGGTATTGTTGTTGCAGAGTATTAATGGGACGTCTGTCATCCGGTATAGAGCGTCCGAGCTGCACTTGACCCCTTTCGCATTCCAAAAGCGTTACCAGCGTCTTTCAGACAAGCGCAGCTGAGGAGTGGTGAATGTGACTTCGTGTTTGCTAAACATTATGATACAAGGTCCCCGCGTCCCCTTTACCAATCAAACTCCTCCGTATGCAGCTCGAGCTCACTCAACCCACCTGCCTCCTCCTTTCCAGTTGCGATCCTCCACTGCCTCGCCGCAACCGCGTTCCTGACATCAGTCGTCAGACTGACCGGCCCGCACGAGACGATTCCGACCGAGGTGTCGGGCGGGAGACTGTCGAACCGGCGCGGGAGGAGCGAGAGCAAGTCGGGCCGGTGGCGTTCGATCGTCCACTGCTTTTGGCGCCGACTGCAGCTGCAAGGAGGAAGAAGTGGCCAGCGTTTTGGCGTGTGAGCTCGGCTGGAACAAGCCGGCTGCGAGGGAAAGACCGCAATGGACTGACCAAGTCGACTTCATGGGCTTCTCTTCCTCGATCTCGAGCTTCTCGTCACCCGCGTCCAGACTCGGAGACGCCGCACTCGAGTCGACGATGCCGTCCGGATCAGTTTCTCCAGTCACAAAGAGACGCAGATCAATCTTGTCCTTGAGGTACCGCGTCGACTCTGCAACTTGCGCCTCGACCCATTCTTTGGCGCCTAAGCAAGAGAAGATCCAGCCAGCAAATCTTTCGCATCAGTTTTCCCGCACTTCCGGCAAGAATGTGAGAACGGGCGGTACTCACTCTCGTCTCGAACCATCCACCACAGCATGATCCGAGTGGTACGTACGCCCGGTTCGCCTCGGACGATCCGCCCGCCGAGTTCTTCGAGCACCGACGTGCACGCTGAGATGCCCGCACCGCCAGCAACGAGGATCACGACATCGTGCCGCGAGTAGTCGCGGTTGTAGGCGGCGAGACCGCCGTACGGTCCGTCCAGGAGGAGGGGAGTTGAAGGTGAGGACGAGTTGGCAAGCGAGAGCAGTCGAGGTCCGAGACCTTTTGTCGGTGAGACGCGGAACAGGAGGACGAGCTTGTCGGGAGTTTCCTGCGGGCATGGTAATTGGCGTTTAGAGACTGCGAATTCGAAAAGTGGAGAAGGGTCCGTGGGAGGAAAACGACATACCGAACTGCTAGGATCCCGCCACGGCGCATTCGCGATCGTGTACGGGTGACTCTCGAACGGTCGCGCTTTTACAAAGTTGACAAAGTAGTGCTGACCGGCGGACCACGCATGACCCGAGTCGCGGGGCAAGCGGGCCGTGACGCGGACGGCATTGTCCGGCAGGACTTCGATGTGTCCGCGCGCGATGTGTCGACCGTTCCGGTTCAGCATTACGGCGAACCGGATCAGCACCGAGGTGAAGTACACGGCGGCCGTGGCCCAGATGTAGTGCCTGTACCCGTGAGTATATAGCTTTTTGTCAGCCAGGCCGCCTCAAGGAGGCAGGGCGGCGGAAACGGCCATCCTACCAAGACGTCAGGAGCTGCGGGGAAACGGATGAAAAACGTCAGGGGAATGCTTCTCCACCAGTGCAGGGGTTTATATCAAGACTCACCGCATTGCAGTGGATGTAGAAGAACGCAGAGAATAGGATGGCGGAGACGAGGTGAAGCCACTTGAAGCACTCGTAGGCGGCGCGCCGGATCGGCGCCAACGAAGCGAAACACAGCCAGGCCAAAGGAACGAGTGCGGCAATCCCCGACCAGTAGTACTGCAAACGGAAATGGTAGTGATGAGGTGAATATAGGGAAAGGCACATGAGGCGAGAGGAAAATGCCCGTCCTGTGCTCACCACCGAATGCTTGACGTGCCAGCTCCACTCGAGCTGCGACAGGTGATTCGGGTTCCTGCCATCGGTGTTGGGTCGGATCTCGCGAGTGCCTTGTACAACAAACGGGAACGTGTGTAGAAGGGAAAGGAAGACTGCGCGAGACGAGCCATCAATGGGTTGTCGTAGGCAAGTGACGTAGGTTGAGCGTTGGGAGGAGGGACGTACGGAAAAGCCAAGACAGCCACTGGTGGAACACCTGAAGTTTCTCGTGAGAGGAGCCGACGATGAAGCCGATGAGGTTCACTTTGGCGCCGAGGGCGAGGATGAAGGGGAAACAACCGAGGGCGAGCATGCCGGTCCGGATCGCCAGCGGGGGACTTCCGACGTTCCACCGTGAGCGATACTGGGTGCCAGAAGGAATCAGTGGGGGACTTTCAACGAAATGAGAGCGGCATGTGAGAACTCACGTATGGTGTTTGAGCAAAAGTCCAAACTGTTGCCATGCGGATCAGCCCAAGCAGCGATGTCTTTGAAAGAAAGGTGGCCACACGTACCGACCACAAAGAGGTAAAAGAGTACAGCGATGAGGATGACGCCCTTGGTCGGGAAGCGGCACCAGCCGATAGCCCGCGGCTGGCTGGTCTCGACGTACCGGTAGAATGCTACCGTTCGCCGGTACGCCTTGGTACGGCGCAGCGGCGCGGCGATGCGAGTCCTGCATACAGATGCAAGGAGGTTCCCCAAGCCGAAAAGGGCGACGAGGCCGCAGAGGACTCCGACCACCGCTTTGGCGTCTGACGGGTGAAGGAGGGGGGACATCGGAAAGAGTCGGAGGTCAGCAACGGTCAAGCTGGAGGTGGCGGATCAGGTATGCGTACACTTGGGAGCTTTCTCGTACGGGTCAATGAGCATCTCGGCCATTTCCGCCGGGGTGAAGGACGAAGTGTCATGCCGAGGCACGAGCCTCGCCGCCTTCTCAAAAATGGTCGTCATGGGTTTTCCGGACCTTCGCCTAGACGCCGTAGCAGATGCAACACTATCCTGAAGCTCAGCTGTTGAGAATGAGCGCGGAATAGCCCGCAACGGACGAGTTTTGAAAATGAGCAAGGTAGGGGAAGGAGGGAAAGAGGCGACTTGCGGACGGCGACGGTTCGAGCCAGCGGAGCGGCAGGCTTGGCGCCCTCGGGGTCTGAGCTCGGCATCAGTAGCCTTTTGTCTAGACTGGGAGCTGCAGCAATGGCTCGAACGCGGAGGTGGGAGCAGTGTATTCGATCCAGCAAGGCCGTCCGTCCATGTTATCCAAGCGAGGTTGACGGATGACAGGCAGCCATTCTGCCGGAGAGGCGATAAAGCACTTGACTCGGGTTGGAAGGATACAGTCTAAGCGTGCACGTAGCTTGTAAGCTCGTACAAAGCAGCGACGGGGTGTTGCCCAGTCGGTTTGATGAGAAGAAGCAGGGTCAGCCGATGGTTCGACGTGGCAGTTCGTGTGCGCCGTCGGAGCCGATCGAGGAAAATGGCGCATTCTGCCGATGCGCGATTTCGGCTGGACGCAAAAGCTTCCTTGGCATGCTACAGTTCTAGTCGTGCCGCACCCTTCAGGATCACAAACAACAGCCTTCATTACGCGGAACATTTTCGGCCGCGACGCGAGGAGAATGGGAAATTAGCGCTCCACCTTGGAGGCCAGCAAATTTGTTGCGACGGTGATAAGACGACCGGCTTCTTCACTCACGCGAGCGCGACAGAACGGGCGGGATCTAGTCCTCAGCGATCAGCTTGTCTGGCCTCCGCGGCCTTGTTTGAAGAAACGGACGGCCGACGACCGAAATCAGAAAGGCCAACGGATCGGCTGGGACGGACGCCCTCTTCTTCGGCTTCAGCTTCCAGTTCAAGACAGGAGGAAGACAAGGAGCTGTGTCACTGTAGCAAAGATGGCGCCGAACCACACAAGCTCTGGCCGCGACAGCATCGTCGAAGTCGCGCGAGAGAGAGGGTGCGCCAGTCCCCGTCGCCGACGCTGTCTGTCCGTGAGGGAAGCCCTGTAGTCCTGTGCCGGGTCGAACAGCTGGCGCCGCTGCAGTAACGCCGGAAGGGAGTGTCCAGATGGCAGTATGCGGCAGCACGAGACCGGGCCGGAGGGAAGCTAGAGGGACCCAAGCCCCCTCCCTCGCGAATCGTTGTACCGCGTCCTGCTTGGACCCCTTGACGAGCTCGTTTGCATGATATGCTGAAGGGAGTACGGCTGTGTACACGCGGCTAGCTGTTGGGCGCCAGCATGTAGTGAGGCCAGAGCGAATCGAAGCAGGAGCAGGAGCAGGTGACCGTCGAAGGGCGTGGGAAGCGTCGATCTGACGCGGCTGCTCACTGGAAAGAGTCAGCTCAGTCGTCGATGTCTAGTACTGCGCTGAAAGCCTGAGCATAGTGAACGAGGCGGCCAAGAGACGTGCCGACGTCGATCAAGGTGAAAAGGCCGTCTCGTCTCTGGCTTTCTGCCTCTCACTCTACACGCGCAGGACCGTCGCGTACATAGCCGGATGGCCAAGAAATCGGCGAGCAAGGCCAAGCAGGCAGAGCAGTCGCCCGTCAGCGACACCGCGCCAGGTGCGCTCCCTCTGTTCTCTGGGTTCTCACGTGTCATGTCGACTGACGTTTCGTCTGCGGGCGCAGCTACAGCGCTGGCAGCTAGTGCCACAGCTTCGCCTGCCCGCGAACCCGTCATCCGCGTCAACACCGCCAATCTCACCGAACTCAAGAACGCCGTCGACGACCACCTGAAACTCGTCCTCTCGTCGCCGGAGCAAGCCTTCAAGCGCTCATACGTGCACGACGATGTCCGCTTGGCCATCGGATGGACTGCAGTCGGAGTCGCCGTCGCGACCGGTTACTACAGCTACGTCGTCGACGATTTTCACCGCACGAAACATTGGGTCGCCGTCGGCGTCGTCGTGTGCGTGTCTTCCGCAGGCTTGCTCGTATAGACTCGCACGTGGAGCTGATCGGCTGCTTGCATCTCTGTCCGCAGCTATCTGGCGCTGAATACCGTCCTCGCACTCTACGTTGCTCTGGTGGAGAAGAGCACCATCTACGAAGGGAAGCGGAGGACAATCGCGGCTCGAGTGAGTCACCGGGATCTGATCCGGTAGCACCTCAGAGCACCACGGTCACTGCAGCGTGCCCCTGTCACTCACTGAATCTGGGCTGACCGGTGTCCGGTCGACCTGACTTTCGTCACCTTGCAGATCTCGACCGAGCGGATTTCGCTCTCCTCTGTCGCGTACTCGTCCCCGACACACTACACCACCTCCTCTTGGGTCCCTTTCCCGCTTTCTCTCCTCCTACCTTCTCCCACTTCCGACCCGAAAGCGTCCTCTGCCTCGCCCAATTCTGACCCGTCATCCTCTCCTTCTCACCGAGACGACGACCCTGCGCGGTACCCTCTCTACCGCCTTACGCTGGCCTACTCGCACTCTTCGAACGCCAACAAGTCGCTCCTCGCGTCCGATACCCTCGTCCTCGAGAAACCGTTCGGCGAGATGTTTGATGAGGAAGGCAGGCTCGCGGTCCGGGCCGTCGAAGATTGGGTTCTCGGTACCGGAGGGCTCGGCAAGGTTGTCAGAGAGAAGAACCCGAACAGTGGACTGCTTTCAGGGACAGCGTCGGGAGACGAAGGGCGATAGATGCGAGATTGGGTGAGACCTGCTGCATACTTGATACCTGTTTTTCTCTTTCTTGTTTGACGCTCTGCCTTGACGGAGGGGTTCCGGGGATGCCCTAAGCGTTGTTAGGAGAGCAAAACGGGAATGCGGATCGTGGGCGCAGGGCCCAGCGAGAAAGGGCGGCTCAGGCGGACTGGTTGAGAAGGCGTTGTCCGTCATCGCTGGCCTCGCTAGGCACCTGCTGGGGCTTCCCTCTCCTCCGCCCGAGCCCGTCCGGTTCTTCCGTCCGCTTTTCTCAGCAAAGCGGGAAAACACAATGGCCACTCCCTCAATCCCGGCCCGTGTGGCGTGGGCAAACGTACGATTCACTCCTTTCTCCTCGAGCCCATTCCGCCCGGATCCGGACAACAAAAATCAGAGGGAAAAGGAACTCATCTGCAGGCAGACGAGATTCGGGGGAGTGCGCAAGGCGGTGGATACGTGACTCGATGAGAATGAGGCGGAACTTGGAAACCTTGTCGTGGCGGTTGCGCTCGAGGTGCTTGCGAACCTGGACGGCCTTCTTGACTGTTGGGGCGGCCGCGGGATCGCATGGTTAGTCGCAGATAGAGACGCTCGGGTAGGTGGCGCGGAAGAAAAGAGCTTACTGAGCTGTGTGAGTGACGAGCGCGAGAGGAAGATAAAAAACAATCGGCAAGGTCGGGGTTAGCCTCCGCCGGACAAAGATACTAAGATACAGGGGGAGCAAGGCGAACGCAATAGAGGTCCTCCGGGATTTGCGGGGCAAAGCCGGCGGTCTTCAGGATACTGTTCAGCACCGGAAAGGTCAGGGATCATGGTTCAAGATACCTCAGGGAAACAACGCGCGCGATCTGCGAAGGAAAACTCACCGGAGGATCTTGTTACCGGTGACTGACTTCACCTGGGCGACACCGTGCGAGTCACGGAGGACGACGCCGATCGTGCGAAAGGGGATGTCGGGGAGACCTTGGCGAAGTGAGCTTGAAGATGTGCACAGTTGACCTTCTTCGATGCGGAGTTGGATCTGGTTCCCCAAGCCCTGCGCTACTGGATCAACGTTCGCTCGCTCCTTCCCGAGATCGGACGTGCCTGTGAGCATGTGTACACGAATAGAAGAGTCGGTTCACGTTCTCGACTCGCAATTGTCTGCCGTTTAGACATACCTCCGAACAGTCTGAGCGAAACATGCGCACGAACAAGCCTACCTCACTCGCGGCAGCAACAAAGCGTTCAACTTCCATAGCCAGTCAGTGCTTTCAATGTCGCATCGACTTGAATGTTTTGCTGCGATGAAAGCTCGAACCGCTCGCTACCTTTTCGCTCAGGACACTTCCAAGGATTCCCTTCCTGCGCGTTCCTCCAGAGCATGCCAAGCGCGGAAGGGCAAGACACGACCGCCAGGTTACGAGTAAGATGCGACGCCGGAGGGCTTGCAAGAAAGAGAGAGAGTGAGACGTCGAGACCGCGCCCTCCAGTCCGAGCGCGAGATTGAGGTGCTGGGAAACGACTTCCGGACGACCGGGATGGCCCTCCCATTGGATAGTCCCATTGGATAGCAGCAGACTCGAAGAACTCGTGACTGAACTCGCCTGCCCTTGTCAGCTCACGAGAGAGGATACCCTTCGAGCCTGCGCGCAGGTTCCTCGAGATGAGCGCCGGCGAGAATCAATCTGGGCGAGACGTGCTTGGGTTTGCTGTTAGTAGTAGTGTCCAGTTGAATACTCATACAAACACGAACACGAGGAGGACCCACATTGACCTGTATGCGATCAGGAGCGGTCGGAGCATGCGGAGACATGTTGATTGTGCGACTGACTTCCTCCCCCTTCGATCTCGCTCGCCGCCCTGCGTACGTTTGCCGCCACCGAAACACACTCGATGAAACCCGCGCCTGACGTATGCATTTCCCGCCTCTCAAGACCCCGAAGTGCGAACCGACTGAGCACTTTGGGCCGACACAAAGAGTCTTCGCGAGTGGCTCGGACCCAGTCAATGGTCATTCAGCCGAGACGGTCACGGCAGGAGTTGCGCATCGAAAGCTCTGATCATCTCGGCTTAAGCCTAGCCCCTCTCTGAACCATTCAACACCACGACCACCGCAGAGTTTTGTGGAGATCCGGGTCCTGCGAATTGCACAACCAGAATCTTTCCCCTTCCTCCTACGAAGCGGAGCACAAGCAAGTCCTCCGTGTTCGCCGAGATCCCAAACAACGCGCGCGCTTAGGCAATCATGGTCGAGGCCGTAGCGGACTCGTACTGCGGGAACGCGGACGGGATCAGTGCCCCGCTCGGAAAAGAACAGGATAAGTCCAATGAGGTTTTCGGTAGTACGAACCTTGAAGGTGGGCGGGAGCTGGCCCTTGGTGCGGTAGTAGCGAGCGAGGCGGTGGATACGCGACTCGATGAGAATGAGGCGGAACTTGGAGTCCTTGTCGTGGCGGTTGCGCTCGAGGTGCTTGCGAACCTGGACGGCCTTCTTGACTGTTGGGGCGGCCGCATCGTTAGTCACAATTCATGTAATACAGATAACTCCGGTGGCGGGGAAGAAGAGCTTACTGAGCTGTTGGACAGGTAAGCGCGGGAGAAAGAAGAAGAAGAAAAACCCGGCAAGGTCGGGGTTAGCCTCCGCCGGACAACGATACCGAGATACAGGGGGAGCAAGGCGAACGCAGTAGAGGTCCTCCGGGATTTGCGGGGCAAGGCCGGCGGTCTTCAGGATACTGTTCAGCACCGGAAAGGTCAGGGATCATGGTTCAAGATCCTCAGGGAAACATGCGCGCGATTTGCAAAGGAAAACTCACCGGAGGATCTTGTTACCGGTGACCGACTTGACCTGGGCAACACCGTGCGAGTCACGGAGGACGACACCGATCTGGGACGGGGTGAGACCCTTGCGGGCGAGCTTGAAGATGTGCTCCTTGACCTCCTCGGGCGAGGTCTTGAGCCAGCGCGGAGCCGAGCGCTTGTACGGGAGCGCCGAACCGGCCTGATGGGTCGCAGAGGCGGTCAGGTTTATCTGCGCAGCTTGACGAGACGGGAGCGGAGAGAGGACGCACGATACCCTTGTGGGGGTTGTGCATGCGACCCATTTTCGGCTACGGAGAGGAGGGGGGTCTGTGTTTCGCCGTTCGTGTGCGCGACGTTTCGAGGTGTCGATGGAGCGGGCGGGAAGGAGTAGGCGGCGAGGATAGGGTGGCGAGAGATCGTCAGTTGTCTGCTGGGCTGCGGAGAGACAAGGGAGGAAGGAGAGGGACTCACTGGTCTGCGAGTCAAGAGGAGCGGCGCGCAAGAGCAGCCGTCAGTGATACTGAACCTAAACCGGCTCTCTTGTTTGTTCCGTGGCCTCTGTACGGGCTCCTGCATAGAGAGAGAAGGCCGGGACCAGTCGCCCAAGCTCGCGGTTGAGGCGGTGTCGAGGTCGAGCTCTTTGGTGGGATGGCCCTAGCCGTGCGGCTAAGGCGGCATAGCGCAAGGTGCCATTCTTCGGCAGGAGCTGTTATGGCATAGCGAGCGAGCGAGTCGGGGGCGCGGCGAGGCGAGGCGAGGCGAGTCGAGTGGTCGGGGACTGGGGAGGAAGGAGGAAGCTTACGGCGAACGAGGCTGGTGGGTGTGGGGAGGAGGTTAGTAGAGAGTGGGCGACGAGTCAGAGCCTTCGAGCTGTCACTTGCAAGTGTCCGGGAAGTTGCGATGAGCTCCAACGAGAGAGAGAAAGTCGGCGGCGAGTCGGGCGAGACGAGACGCGAGCGCGCGAAAGGCAGAGCTCGCACCTCGACTCTGGCGTCGCCTCGCCTCGCCTCGCCTCCTCCTTCCTGTCTTCTCCGTCCGTAGTCTTACACGTGAGCCTCCCCTCCCACAAAGTGTAGCCCACTCTAGCCACCCTTCAAGGCCTAAACCCCGCCCCTGCCCTTCTCGACTGCGCCCGACGACGACGACCCCCGCCAACCCCGTGTTCGAGCTCCCCCTCTCCGCCGAGCTGACTGGTCTCGCTCTCTCACCCTCGCCCTCACGCACGCAGCATGAAGTTGGTACTCGCCAACCCGGCCACCGGGCAGCAGAAGACTATCGAGATCGACGATGAGCGCAAGACGTGAGTAGGCCTCCCACCCCCCTCGACCGTGCTCGCGCCGTGTCCACCACCCGCCCCGTTCCCGAGTCGCCCACCAGCGCATCATGGGGCTGACTTGGGCACGTATGTGAGAAAAAACAGGCGCATCTTTTACGAGAAGCGCATGGCTCAGGAGGTCGCCGCCGACCAGCTCGGCGACGAGTTCAAGGGCTACGTCGTCAGGATCACCGGCGGTAACGACGTACGTGCGTGCCCTCAAGTATGCATCGCACAGGTCAACTGACCCGATCTACTCCCAACCTTCTCTCTCTCTCTCTTACCCCTCTCGACGCGACTCGACTCGAACCAATCTCACCCGCCTCGACACCAAAAACGACCGACCAACCAACAACTGTCAAAATGCGAACTGGATTCTGGCTGGATGGAAACTGGACGGACTTGTTGTGCACGATTCCTGGTGGAACACAAATGCGGCGCTCGGGCGGGGGGTGTTTGGCGAGTTTAGAAGCAGGGTTTCCCGCTGAAGCAGGGAGTCCTCGTCCCGCACCGTGTCCGCCTCCTCCTCGCCAAGGGCCACTCGTGCTACCGCCCCCGCCGCACCGGCGAGCGCAAGCGCAAGTCGGTCCGCGGTTGCATCGTCGGGCCCGACGTCCGCGCCCTCCACCTCGTCGTCGTCAAGCAGGGCGAGAACGACATCCCCGGGTTGACCGACGAGGTCCTCCCCAAGAGGCTCGGCCCGAAGCGCGCGACCAAGATCCGCAGGTTCTTCAACCTCGACAAGTCGGACGACGTCCGCAAGTTTGTCATCCGTCGCGAGGTCGTCCCGAAGAAGGAGGGTGCCAAGCCCTACACCAAGGCCCCCAAGATCCAGCGTCTGTACGTTTCTGTGATGTGTTACCTTAAACCCCTCTTTGCGTCGTTGACGTCCTCGACTGACCTTTTTTTCCCTTGGACTCGGTACCCGCCTCCTCGCAGCGTCACTCCGGAGCGTCTCCAGCGCCGCCGTCACCTCCGCTCGCTCGCCCGCCGCAAGACCGAGGCGCAGAAGGCCCAGAAGGCCGAGTACGAGCAGATCGTCGCCAAGCGCCTCGCCGAGCGCAAGGTTGCCGCTTCGGCCGTCAAGGCCAAGAAGGCGTAAGTCTTTCGGCTCGATTTTCCTACAGGGACAGGCAGGCAGCAGAAACTGATCCAAATGGAACTCGCAGTGCCGCCCGTGCTGCTCACTAAAGCGTTTTTTTTCGCACGAGCTCCGCGCGCCTCACTTTGTTGTAGGGGTTCCGGGTGTTTAGCGAGGGAGGGGGAGGGACGGGGGAGGTCTCTCTCTCCTCCTCTCCTGGTTGAGAATGCGCCAATTTTCTCTTTCTCCATCTCTTTCGTCGTGATCTCTCGAATTGCGGTCAGGCACTCGACGTGTGTGCGGGCGGGCGCGAGGCTGTCATGTCAAGTCGAGAGGCAGCACGGTGGGAACTAGTACGAAAGGAGAAAGAGAGAGACTGGCTAGCCGTCGCACTTTCAAGGGTGCTATCGAGCGTTCCGAAGCTGGTATGGATACACTTTCATCGGAGTAAAGAGGATTCGCTCTACTCTTCGGGAGCTACCAGATCCCCGAAATACGCCGTCACGGCTTTGAGTTTGCCGCTCATCCACTCTTCTTCGATTTCGATCCGTTCGCCGTCGTTCGGGTCGACGAGGGTCGCGAGTTCGAGCAGGTCGACGTTACGAGGGAGGTAGTATGCCACGTGAGAGGTGATGCGGCGCGCGAGGTGGAAGAGGTCTCGGCCGTGGAGGGGGGCGAGGGCCGCGAGGGGGTAGTAGCCACCCTGGGCCGTCGCGACGGGGAGTTCGCTGACTCCTCCTGCCCCTCCTGCGTTTCCTCCACGGTCTTCAACATCAATTCGTGCTCGTTTCTTCGGTGGTGGCGACGCAGGCCTGCTGTCCTTGTCTCCCACCGTCTGATACTCGATCCCACCCCACGGCGGACTGAGAAAAACCACTTCGACCTGTTCCTCTTCCGGAACTTGACCTTTCTCGATTCGCGCGAGGTAAGACTCGGTCCAGGTGACCCAATCGGCGAGGATAAAGGTGATCCGGTCCGCGACGCCATAGATCGCGGCGTTGTGCGCTGCGCACGCGAGTCGGACGGGGGACGTATCGAGCGCGATCACTGCAAAGAGAGAGAGAGAAAGAGAAAGTATTATGGCAGATGTTAGTGAGTCTGCTAAGGGAGGGGGTTTAAGCAACACGCGAAAAAGAAAGACTTGCCACGTTCGCAGGTGAATGCGAATTGGATCGCATTCCCGCCGACACCACAGAACGCATCGAGGATCACGCCACTTCGACCTGCCAGTGAGTGCAGGGAATCAGCACACAAAGGGTGGTCGCGCGCCCAAGAGAGAGAGAGGGCGTAGCGTACATCTCTCGGCGATCTGAACGGCAATATTTTCGGGCGTGACGGAATACCACCCTTCTCGGTCCATTTGACATCCCTCGTCAAAGAGGGAGAAAAGTCGATACCGTTGCGCCCAGTCTACCACACGCCAAAAGATTCGCTCGTCAGCTCGATGGTGACGGGCTCGAAAACGGAGGCGAGAGAACCAACCGCACACTTCTCGAGTTCCTCGGGCAGGTTGTCCTCCGTATAGCGGACGACGACGCCGAAGCGTGTACCGGCTGCTTCGTCGTACTCGACGGCGACCTGGTCCTCGTCTCGGGCGCGCTTCTTGCCCTTGACGTCGCTCGACCCTGCCGTCGGTACCTTGATCACTTCTCCCACTTCCGCCGCACCCTCGGCGACGACAGGCTGAGTCGGGATCAAGAACGTGCCGTCCGGTTCTGCCGGTTGTTGTTCTTCCTCGTAGCTCAGCGTCGCGGTCGTCGTCAAGGAGGTGACACAGTCTGGAAGGTACGGGTTCGAGACGGCCGTCGCCGCGAAAGAGGAGGAAGCGACGACACTCTGGACAGGCTTGATGAACGAGCGTACAACTGGGCTGTGCGTGATGGCAAAGTGCCGTTGCGCTCGACCCATAGTGAGCAAGCGGTTGTGTGGACTGAAGGGTAAGGTGCGATCGGAGCAGCGGACAGGAACTCGCGCGTGAAAAAGATGTCTTTCTCTCTCTCTCCGTCCGCACGACCAGAGCGTTCTTCTCTGGAATACCGGCCGAATGTCGGCGTGGGAAAGAAATGACAGTGATTGGTTACATTTCGATGGGAGTACTCGTTCGGTGCGAGTCGAAATCAGAAGAAAAGGGAAAACGTTCGAGAGGGAGAAACATGCATAGGGTCGGTGATAGGGTGCAGACAGGGGCGGCGCGAAGGAGCTAGAGAGAGGCGAAGAGGGTTTCCGGGAAGGGGTGTACGGCAGCCGAACATGCGACTCCGGCCAACCATCTCACCCCGTCCAGGGCATCCGCGGCGCTGTTCAGGCGTCTTTTAGTTACCGAGCGCGAGCGGGTTCCGCTGCAGCGACTCGGCGACGTTCGGAGCGACGGCGTGTCTCGGCTGCGGCGACAGCGGCTCGTCGTCACCCGCCACGGCGACGGCTTCGGTCCACGGGATCGAGGTGAACAACTGTGAAACCGACTCGCCGTAGTGACTCCGGCTGTTTTAGTTGTACGAGGGAGTCATTGCGAGTCAGCTCTCCGTCAAGAAACTCTTTCTCTTCCGCGCACACGCACGTGCGCGGGCTTTGGCAAAGAACGTACCGGACAGCCTCGGCGAGAACATGCGAGATGTCGATCTCGCGCACTTTCCGGCAGCCCTTCTTGTGGTCCTGTTGCAATCGTAAGGGCGAGGTTTGGCTCGTCAGCTGCTTAGTCCAATCAAGGTACAAAGGAAGGAAAGGAGGACCAATGAGTCGCGGGCACGCACCGCTTGCGGGATCGAGTTGGTCACGATCAGCTTTTCGATCTCGCTCTCATTGAGCACCTGCATCGCCTTTCCACTCAAGATCCCGTGCGTAACGAGCGCGAGGACCGTCTTGGCTCCGTTCGAGAGGAGGTGTTTCGCCGCGAGCGCGAGGGTGCCGCACGTGTCGGCCATGTCGTCAATCAGGATCGCCGTCTTGCCTTCGACGTTGCCGACGAGGACCATGCGAGCGATCTCGTTGGCCTTTTTGCGCTCCTTGTGGAACAGGGCAAAGTCGAGGTCGAGCGAGGCCGCCATCGACGAGGCACTGCGGTGGGAGGCGGTTCCGAGGTCAGTTCCGGTTCACGGATATGGCGCATCATACGGCGAGGTCTCGAGGCCATACACCCTCTGCGACATCGACTAATCATGAGTGATGAAAGCAAATCAGAACTGACCGTTTTGCGCCGCCCGCGTCCGGAGAGACAATCACCGCGTTCCGGATCTCCTTACCCATCGTTTCCCGCAGGTACTGCAGCATTGTCGGTTCGGCGTAGAGCTGTTTGTAACAAGAGGTGAGTTAAGTTCCTCTGCCGGTCAAATGGCGGATGAGCCGGTACGCACGCTGCAGGTGGGTCAGGGTTAGTGCGCCCATTCCTGATCTTTCACGTGCGTGCCAGCGAGCGGCACTAGACGAGCAAACGAGAGGGACGTACTTGTCGACCGGAATGTCAAAGAATCCTTGGATCTGGCTAGCATGCAAGTCCATGGTCTGTGTATCGGGACGAGAGCGAGGTTTCGTGAGCTTGCATTTCCAAAGAGCCGCGCCCGAAACTGGGAGCCGGAAGTCGGGAGGTGCTCGTAACGCACAATGACATGGTCGATGCCGGCACCCTGGACGAGCATGTTGGCGACCAGCTTGGCCGTGATCGGAGCGCGCGACTTGTCCTTCTTGTCTTGCCGCGCGTACGGGAAGTGGGGGCTGTCCGTGTCAGAACCGACATGTCAGCACGACCAGCTGGATGCATCGCGGTTTGCGAATGGCTCGTGCAAGGAAGAGGAGACGCACACGACTGCGGTGATGCGACGAGCCGACGCTATCCGGAGGGTGTGTGCCATGATGCACAACCTGCATCGACCGGGAGCAATTCGAGTCAGCGTCTGTGTGCTCGAGAGCACGCCGGAGGTTCGGGAACTGACTCCATGAGCGCTCCATTGGTGGCCGTTTCGGGCGAACTCGCAGTCGCGACGATGTAGACGTCGGCTTCTCGGACCGATTCGTGGAACGCGACACTGTTGGATGCGTGTCCAAGGATGCATAGGGAGGTGGAGCATCGAGCAGAACAGGAGTCAGCCTATGGGTCTGGATGACACGGGAAGGGGAGGCAGTTCATCGTGCTCGAGCGGACGGGCGGTAATGCGTCTTTTCTTCGTGCGAGCGACGTACGAGAGTTCACCACTGGGCAAGGTGACTATACTCGAGCTTCCCAAGGGCAAACCGAGCCTGCGTGCGATCAGTTGGGCGAGTTGAGGATGCGACGTCCCTGCACCGACAGCGGGGTCAGCGGGGCTTTGCGGTCGACGACGGGCGGTGGGGCGGAGCAAGCGGGGAGCAGCTCACCCGAGAAGATTTTGAGGTTGTTGTGCGACGACATCCTACACAGCCCGGTGCGCACCGTTTGCAGCTGTGCAAGGTCGGCTTTCACGAGAACCCGCGGTCTCGCGCGCCAAGTCCAGAATCCGCTTCAACGTACAACTCGCCCGATCACGGCCGACCCGTTACCCCTAGAGATTGCAGCCTATAAGACTTGACACTATAGCCCATACATTACACGCCTTTGATTTGTCAGCAGAGGCGGAAGAGAAATTCGGACTCATGTATCAGGCTTCGAAAGAACTCCCCCAAGCGCCTTCCCACTTTTGATTCGTTCACCCTGCAAGTCGCCGCCCCTATTCCTGCAGTCCTTCCTCCACGGCGTACGCCCGACACGTTAGCGACGAGAAACCTCTCCGACATTCTAGTCATAATGGCCGGATCAATCTGCGCTGGAGAGCCATCCGCTTGACGCCGGCCGAGTTCGGAAAACTAGAGCATTCGAAACGAAGCACCAGCAGCAGCGGAGCTTGTCGAGGTGGTGACCGCTCGCGAGAGTGCGCCGTTCGTGTTGCAGATGTAACGGTGTGCTGATGTGTACGCGCCTGGCAGTCCGACTGGCAGTTGAACCGCCCGGGTGTGGGTGACCTTCCGGACGGACGGGTGTCGGAATGTGTCGAGGCGAGGGAGCCAGCAAAGCATCCCTTTGGCCTGGTAGAATGTACAAGCGTCGCCCTTTGCGGGAGTCTCGAGTCTTGTCGGGGAAGCGCCCGCTCGACCGGGAGAGACAATCTCCTCCTTTTAGGAGACACGGAGAGCAGGACCGCTCTCCGATTCCCCGCCGAGGCTCGTGACCGCTCAGCCGACAGCAGTATCGCTCCGATACTCGAGAGCGTCGAGTGTACACGCCAGCGAGCAAAGGGAGCACAGCGCGATACACATAACCGAGAGGTCGAACGGGTAGCAAATCTCGCCCGTCCCAAGCGGAGGGGCCAGGGTGTCGACGGACTTGCTGTAATTTGCGCATGAGGCATGTGACCTATGTATTCGGGCGGCAGCGAGTGCATATCATATAGTTGAGAGCAGAGATTGATGAACCGTTCCGCGTCAAACTCGACTTTGCGCGAGCTGAAAGCTCATCTCGGACTTCTGTCAACAAGCCTCGCCTATCAGCTAGACGCAGAGTCCAGAGATCAGTGCAGAGCTACAGACGTGGCAACTGATCGCCTCGCCAACAACGACCAGCGCGACCCGAGACCTCTATCGAGCGTCCTGCCCGTCTTTCAACGTCTTGCTGGGTTCGCTCAACCGTCGCAACCCGTAGGCACCTCTGAGAGCCAGACTAGAATCGCTACCTAAACAGACTCGGAGATTGCCCAAACGCAGCCATGGATTTCTACCACCGGTCCGTGATCACCATCTGCCCCTCATGGCCAACTCAAACCCCACTGACCTCTGTCTGCAACAGCGCCGCGTTGATCCTCGACTCGCTCGACCAGAAGAAGGGCTCGGTCAAGGGTCTCTGCATGGCCGAGGCTAAGAAGGGGAAAAAAGTCGGAGAAGGCGCCCGATTCCTCAAGGTCGTCGTCGAAGTCTTGAAATGTAGGGATTCACCCCTCCGGCCCACATACGGGACTCTCCCCTTCGTTCCCTGAACTCGCTTGCACCCTGCTGACTACGCGCGCTTGCTTGGAAACAGACCGCCCGCACATCCAACATCTCCTGACTGCGACAAAACTACTCTCTTCGGAACCGACCTTGTTCGTGCCGCCGTCTTCGGTCGCCGCGCTCAACACGGCGCTCAAATCCGGATCGGCCGCTTCGGCCAACAAAGCTCTCAAGACGGCCGCTCCCAAATGGCAGAAGCAGCAACCGAAAAAGACTCCGACGCCGGAAAACTTGGCGAGCGTCATGGTCCACGATCTCTTGTTTGCCAAGCGGGGCTTGTCACTCCCAAAGGAGCACAAGGTTCGCAAGAAGCTCGAAAAGTACAAACCGGCGTGAGTACCCCTGCTTTCTCACCAGCCCTCTTCCAGTCTTCTCGCTCGGCGACGGAGCGGTTTGCTGCGAGTTCATAGTGAGCGACGGGCACTTTGAACAACGGGCAAAACTAATCGCGAAACCGGCTGTCTGACCCATCCAGGCTCGAGAAGGAGAACGATCGCGAGAAACGCCGTCGCAAAGTCGCCACCAACGAGGGTCTCCAGATTGCGCTGCCCGAAAAAGTCGCCTCGTCGCTCGAAGGGATCGGCAAGGGCAAGAAGCGCGAGCACGAAGCCGACCGCTTTGCCGAGGAAGGCGCTTCGGGCCTCGAGTACATGCCGGGAGAGATTCGGTGGCTCAGGGTCAACACGCTCAGGTGGTCGGTCGAGGCGGCGGTGGAATGGTTCGAGAAGACTGGGTGGGAAATGTTTGAAGACGTCCAGGAGATGCTTGCCGCTTCGTGAGTCGCCGCCGGTCGTCTTGCTGGGATCATGGTGTTACGCGCGATTTCGTGGAGTCGGGCACTGACCGCTGCGCACTTTGGCGCGAGAGACTCACAGACAATCGAAGCCCAAGGTGTTTGCGCTCGACGCGCACATCGAACCCTTGCTTGCCCTTCCCGCGACCGTCTCCCTTCCGACCATCTCTGCGTACCAGGATGGTCGCCTCCTCGCTCAGGACAAAGCCTCTTGCATGCCCGCGTGGGTGTTGCTCACTCCCGTTCTCGCCGACGCCGAAGAAGGTCTCCTCGAAGAGAAGGGCAAGGGGAAAGGGGTTCGAGTCCTCGATGCGACGGCGGCGCCCGGAAACAAGACTACGATGGCGGCCGCGTTGGTGGCGGACGACCGCATCAACGGTCGAGTGGTCGCTTGCGAGCGGGACCAGGGTCGGTTCAAAGTCTTGAAGGATATGCTCAAGCGCGCGGATGCCAAGAGTGAGTGTCCCCGTGGCTGACGGCTACGGTACAAGTCAGGCAGGCCTATTCGAGCCGACTGACTCGATTCTTGGGGCAATTCTTCTTTTCCCCGTACGCGCAGATGTCCAGCCGATGAATGTCGATTTCCTGTCCCTCAAGCCGGACGATCCCAAGCTGAAGAATGTCACCCACCTCCTCGTCGATCCGTCATGCTGTAAGTGCAGGCGTATCCGGGCTTCACGCACCTCTAACGCCTCCGAAGCTCTGACTGACAAACACACTCCTTACAGCCGGATCGGGTATTCCCTCCCGCCTCGACCACCTCATCCCCTCCGCTCCGGAGGCCGAACACCTGTCCCGAATCCGCGCCCTGTCCAACTTCCAACTCGCGATCGTCTCGCACGCGCTCCGGTTCTCGGGCGCCCAGCGCGTGGTCTACTCGACTTGTTCAGTTTGGGAGCAAGAAGACGAAGGGGTCGTGATGCGGGTGCTGGCCAAGAAGGAGATGAGGGATATGGGGTGGAGATTGGCAAAGCGAGAGGAAGTGTTGCCGACTTGGGAGCGAAGGGGACGCGTCGAGGCTTGCGGTGGCGATATCGGTGCGTCGTGGCGTACCTTGTCTCTTGGCCCCCTCGGACCGGTTCTTAGTGCTGACCGTCATCTCTTTTCTCCCGAACTTGCGGCGCGTGTGCAGAACTTGCCGAATCGATGGTGCGGTGTCTGCCTGAAGACGGCACCAACGGTTTCTTTGTCGCGTGCTTTGTCAAGGACACGGCTGCCGCGCCGGTCGAGGCGCCCAACATGCCAGAGCGGGCCAAGCGTGAGGACGCCGCGGCGGCGGCGGCGGGCGAGGAGGCGGATGGCGCCGCGTCCGCTTTTGAGGACGAGGTTCTCGGAGATGCGACAGCGACGCCAGCGGCTGCGGAGCAGGATGTCGTACTCCCTTCGACCTCTTCAACAGCGACCAAGAAGGGTGGCAACCAGAAGAAGGCCAAGTCGACCATTACGCAATCGACCCGGAACGCCAAGGAGGACGTGCTCGGCAAGGCCGACGTCGACGGTGCTGCTGCTGCGGCTGCGAATGGCAAGGGGGGCAAGAAGTTGACGAAGAAGCAATTGTACTTGCTGAAGAAGGAGGAGCTGAAGCGGAAAAAGGCAGAGGCGGCGGGCGGAGCGCCTGCACCGGCTGACGAAGGTCAGGATGAGGAGTAGCCGCAGCGGCCGCGGGTTTCCGTCTTGTAACGACGCGTCTCGTTTCGCGATATAGCCTGCAATTCGAGATGCCACTCCATATTCGGCTCAAATACGCTCTCAAGTCTCAAACATTGCCCAACGTTTAAGCTCGATATCTGTAACAAGATTCAACAAGCACACGAGTCTGTCATTTCCCCTCTCTTTCTACCATCCCCTCATGCCGCCACCTCGACGATCGCTACCAGCCTTCATCCTCCCACTACCCTTGTAGATAATACCACCTCGCGCAATCTGTTCCTGCTCGTACCGCTCGCGTTCCTCCTTAGCCCTCCTCGCCTTTTCCTGCGCCTCCCGCGCTTCCGCTTCCCTCCGCTCGGCAGCGATCCGTTCCTCTTCCTTAGCCCGCTTCTCGAGTTCAGCGATCTGCTCGGGGGTCAACTCCGGTGAGGTTGTACGATCGCGCGCGGTGGTCTTCTCGCTCTTGCTCTTGCTTGATCGGGATGAGCGGTGATGATGGTGACGGTGGTGCCGCCTGTGCTCGCGATCTCCTCCGTTCCTGCGATCCCGATCGGACCGTGAACGGTGCCGCCTCCTACGCCGCTCGCGTTCTTCATCATCATCATCATCATCTCCATCTTGCTCGGAAGCCGAATCGTCGTTATCGCTGCCGCTACCGCGTCGGTGGCGCGCAGAATGAGACCGCTTGGAACGGCTGCGATCGGGCGACAGGGAGCGCGATCGCGATCGCGAGGAGGAGGAAGAAGCGGACGAGGAAGAGGCGGGAGGTGGAGGCGGTTTGGCAGCTATCGATGAAAACCGATATTTACGCAGTCTTGTCAGCCCTTGGCGTACCTCGTCACCGCGGTAAAATAAATAAGATCATTTCCCAGCTTACCTGCTTTGCGTTCCAGCTCGCCGCAGTGTTGGATCGTGATCAACTCGAGGGGCCTGTCCTTTGCATCGACTGGCATCTTGCTGATGGCGACAATCGTCTCGAACCCTTTGACGACGCGGCCGAGCACGACGTGCTTGCCCTTCAAGTGGGGACACGGCCGCAAGGTTACAAAGAACTGGCTCGAGTTTGTGCTGTGAACGTAGACGCAGCGCGGAATGAGCGGGGACGGCCGGAATAGGACGTGCAAGCTGTGCTTCCGAGAGCTCACTTTTTCCCCTTGTTGGCCATGCACAGCAGCCCCTCGGAGTCGATCTCGCGCGAGAGGTTCTCGTCACTGCGATGCGATCCAGAAGAGAGAAAGTCAGCACTGTGGAAGCTTTTTGTTGGCGGGAGCTGCAATCGGGTTTCTCTTACTCGAAGCTGGGTCCGTAAATTGATTCGCCACCCTTGCCGTTGCGGTCTGTGAAATCGCCGCCCTGGACCATGAAGCTGTCAAGAGGGAGGAGAAGGAGGGTCAGCGCGGGAAGGACCCGGGGATCAGAGTGTTTTCGACTGACCCTGCAATCACGCGGTGCAAAGGCGAGCCTGTCCATACGGAGATCGCAGTCAGCCCGTGCGTATGGTAATGACACCGCAGAGCACTCGGTACCTTTGTACCAGAGAGGGATCCCGATCGAGTTTACGCCTGCGGAACCTGTGCAGAGCGCCCGGAAGCTGTATCGGGAGGATTCCTTGTGTTCAGTACGGTTGTTTAGTCTCATCAGGTGCAGTCCAGGTCGAGTGCACGTCAGACTGACTTTTCTGCGGTGCGAGGGACGACGTCGGCAAACAGCTCGAAGACGACGCGGCCGAGGGGCTGAACGTGTTCCCCAACGACCGCATAGTCGTGAAACACGCGAGGGTTCACCATCTCGTCCCTTAGCGTGGTCCGAGCCACGCGTCGAGTGTTTGAAAGACACGAGAGAGAGCCAACTCGTCTTCAACCGACTGCTTGTCGCACTCCCAAGCTGCTCTCGCTTGCTGGCAGGTGAATAGCGCGCGCTGTAAGAACTCGAGCTTGGATGGGCGCAGGCGCTTCCACCCAGAACGGTGCAGGAGGACCGGGAGGAGGAGCCGACCTCGATCATTACCAGAGCAAGTCTCTCGTCCGCCCACCGCTACACAATTCCATGAGATCAAGGCTGACCTGCTCTCTACAGTCCTTCAGGTCGAGGTCACCGCCACGCAAGAAGAGATCAAAAAGGCGTGAGTAGCAGCCCCCACACTCGACCCTTTCCTTTGCGTCCGACTCGCTCTCGCTCCGGACCCGTGTCCGAGCCTGTTGCCGGTTCGCAAGTTGACTTGAAAGTGGCGACAGGTTCCGCAAAGTTGCACTCAAGGAACATCCGGACAAGAACCCGCACGACGTCGAAGGCGCCACAAAACGGTTCGCTCGAGTCCAAGCCGCATACGAGTGCCTCTCGGACCCGCAGGAGCGCGCGTGGTACGATGACCATCGAGAAGATATCAGCAACGGAGGTGCTGCCGGCGGTGGAGGAGGAAGTGAGTTACTACATCTCCGATGCCACTGACGGTCGAGACGGGACCCTTTCGCCACAGTGCAACTTCCGCCACCGGAACTGACTTGTCGCGCATTCTTACCCCTCGCCAGCCACCGAAGCCGAAGCTTCCTACTTTGATTCGGTCCGAAGAGGCACCCAAAAACCTCGCGCGCGCGCCACTCCCGCAAGAGGACTTCAAACTCCGCACCTCTTAAAATTCTTCTCACCCTCGGCCTGGTCAGGGTTCGACGACTCGCCGACCGGGTTCTTCAACACGTTTGCGACCCTCTTCTCCCTCCTCGCCGCAGACGAAACATCGTGGTCGTCTCCGCACCTGTACCCCTCGTTCGGGACTTCGTCAACTTCGGATCAAGCCGACTTGCGCGGTTTCTATCAGGCATGGACCAACTTCACGACCGAGAAGGATTTCGCGTGGAAGGACTTGTACAAAGTCGAGGAGGAGATGCCGAGATGGCAGCGACGCGAGATCGAGAAGGAGAATCAGCGCGCGAGACAGACCGCCAAACGCGAGTACAACGATGCAGTCCGGGTGCGTAACAGAGGTGCTCCTACCCCTGATCTTCAAAACCAGGAAGCTGACCCTGCGTTTCTGATTGACAATAACAACCACGATAGAACCTAGTCCTCTTTGTCCGCCGACGCGATCCTCGCTACAGCGCCAGTTCCTCCTCCGCCGCCCGCGCCGCCGCCGAAGCCGAGGTCCGCGCCTCCCTCGCCGCCGCCGCTCGTGAACGTGCCGCCGAACGCGCCGCCGCCGCTGCCGCCTACCGCGCCCAAGACTGGCAAGAAGCGGACGAGAAAGCCGAAGCGGTTCATGCCATGTGGGACGAGGTTAGCGACGAGGAGGACGTCGTCGAGGGGAGTGGGGCTGAGGAAATCGTGGTGGAAGAGATTGTTTGGTGCGAGGCGTGCTCGAAGGGGTATCGGAGTGGAGGGGCGTGGGAGAATCACGAGCGGAGTCGGAAACACGTCAAGAACGTTGAACGGTGCGTGCGTGTGCGCGAGCGAGCAAACGTTGACGACGGGTGACCTCCCCCTGATGAATGCTGACTTCTTGTGTAATAGGCTCATCCGCGAGATGCAACTCGAAGACGAAGAGCTCGGCTTGGGCACCTCATCTGCAGGTCACACTCCGGCAGTAGGCGACAACTCGGAACCCGCCCCTCCGGTCACCTCCACTTCGCGATCTCCCTTCCCCTCGCGCAACAACTTCGCGACCGCGAAGGATGCAGCGGCACTTGCCGAATCGCTTGCAAATTTAGACCTTTCCACAAATGGCGGCAAACGCGGCGGCGATGGAGCGCGCTCTGACGACGACGAGGAGGAGGCCGATTGGTCAGTACCTACAGCAGCTTCGACCAAAAAGTCCAAGAAGAAGCAGCGCAAAAAAGCTCAAATCGTTCCGGGCTTCGATGACGATGATGGCGACGTGCCCGGCGATTCGGGCCGTGTCAACGACGTGGACCTTACCGATGTGATTGGTATGGCGCCTCCTGGCGGACGACGGAAGACCAAGAAGGGGAAAGGACGGCAGGGTGCTCGTGACGGCGACAATGTTGCGGGCGCAATGTCTGTCCCAGATCAAGCCGGAAATGATGGCAAGGAAGCTCGCTCGACACCGGTCAAGAACGGCATTTCCCGGTCTCGAGCAAGAAGTCCGACGCTACCGCCACCGCATGCGGACCTCGAAGAGGAAGACGGTCCAGAAGCAACCCCCGACGTCGACGACTCCGACCCCGACGAGGCCAAGTCGACAACGCAGCTCAGCAAGAAGGAGAAGAGGCGATTGAAGGAAGCTGCCAAGAAGGCTACTGCCAGCGGAGCAGGGGCTACGGAAGAGGTGGTGCGTGCCTCGGTGTTTGATCTCGCTCGGAAGCTCTCTCTTTCCTGACCTCGTTATCTGTCTCGCGCATGGCCTCTCCGGGACGCACAGAGATGCAACGTCTGCAGCGAGTCGTTCCCATCGCGGAGCAAACTGTTCCAGCACATCAACGACACGGGACACGCACTCGCGGATGGTGCGGCCGGTGGGCAGATGAAAGCGAGCGGCGGTGGGGCACGGAGAAAGAAGGGCAAGCGGTAGCGTTTTGCACCTCGGGCAAGAGAGCGATTCGCAAGTAATTCCCGGATGCATGCCTTTTGCGAATTCGACGGGACCCCGAGTCAAGTCGCCGAAAACAAATGGCAAATGTAAAATTTCGCGCGGCGCGCGGAAGAGATCAAGAGATGTCAAGATCATCTGCCGCATATCTTTTCCCCTGCTGCTCGCAAAGATCTCTTGCTCCGATCAAGCATGTTGCGCGCTAGTCAGGCTGCATCTCGTTCTATGCTCGCGCCGCTCGGTCGCCTGGGCTCGCGGGTGCCCGGAGCTGCCATGCAGCGGTCGGGGCTCTCTACTGCCGCCGCCGCGACTTCAGTGCCGCGCGCCATGACGGGCCGTATGACGGGTCGCATGGCGGGCGCTGGCGCCATCTCGGCGGGACAGATGCTGGCAGGCGCGAGGCGGTACTCGACGACCGAGGCGAGCCAGGAGGGAGCGTACGCCAACTTGCGTCAGCGGACAGGTGCGTTTTCCCTTCTTCCGTCTATGCAGAGTGCTGCTAGCAGAGGGTGTGTGCCGAGGCGTGCCGAGCTGGGGGCAAACGAGGCTGGAGGCAGACTCGAGTTGGGAGTACTCGGGAGGTTACGGACTAATTGCGTGCCAGGTGCCGAACACTTATTTGCGGCGGCTGCGGTTCGCGGAAGAGCGCCACGCGCGCCGCCCCCCAAAAAGATTGCGAGACTGACCCTCCTTCCCTCCCTCACCCCACTCTCGGTCCTCGCTCGCTGTGCCATTCGTATACTGTACCTGCACCACCTCGTCGAAAATCCATAGACATGCAGATCAAGCCGGAACAGCGCATCAAGGTCCAGAACCCCGTCGTCGAGGTGAGCCCGCATCTTCCGCTGCTCCACCTTGCATCTCGGTTCCTTTCATCTTGCGCAAGCTGACGCCGCAATGCGCTCGAACAGATGGACGGTGACGAGATGACTCGTATCATGTGCGTTCTTCTATCTTCCCCTTTACTGCTCACTAGGATTGCAGGACGGCCTGGCTGACCATCGGCATCGACCCCGCCAACCGCGGCCCACGCGGCTCGCGACTTCCGCTTTTTTCTTCCCACCTGGCTCCTCCCCCACTTTGGCTAATGTTCCGACAGCTGGCACAAGATCAAGGAGGACTTGATCCTGCCGTTCCTCGACGTCGACCTCAAGTACTATGACCTCGGCCTCGAGTACCGCGACCAGACCGACGACCAGGTCACCATCGACGCCGCCGAGGCTATCCTCAAGTACGGCGTCGGTGTCAAGGTAAGCCTCTCCGTGCCCTGCTCCCCAATCCCGGCCGCTGACTGAGCTTGACTCCCAACAGTGCGCCACCATCACTCCGGACGAGGCCCGTGTCGAGGAGTTCAAGCTGAAGAAGATGTGGAAGGTGAGTGGAGGTTGCCACGATGACGATCCGCGGTCATCTCGACTACGCTCCGGACATTCTTGTTGACACTCACATCTGCAGTCGCCCAACGGCACTATCCGTAACATTCTCGGAGGCACCGTCTTCCGTGAGCCGATCATCGTCGAGAAGGTGCCGAAGGCCGTTCCCGGTGAGTTGTCCTTCTTTTATCTCCCGCGCGCTTCTTGTCTACATGGGGCTTCGTGGCTCTTTACCCGTCCCGTACACAGCGGGTGTACTGACGGAGCGGTACCGGATGACTCGAAAATGCAGGATGGACCAAGCCGATCATTGTCGGCCGTCACGCTTTCGGCGACCAGTACCGCTCGACCGACATTGTCGTTCCCGCGGCAGGAAAGCTCGAGCTCGTCTACACCCCGGACGACAAGGCGAAGCAGGCGACCAACCTCGAGGTGTTCCACTTCAAGGTGAGTCGTTCACAGTTGACAGGGAAGCTCCGTCTCTTGTCAGTCCCGCTGATGCCGTGAGCGCTTTTATAGGGACCCGGAGTCGGTCTCGCTATGTACAACACCAAGCAGAGGTGCGCGCCACAGTCTCAGATACTGTTGTGGAATATGAGCGAGGGCTGACTCGGGGTATCTCGTGCTTCTGCAATTGCAGCATCACCGACTTTGCGCAGTCTTCGTTCAAGATGGCGATCGAGAAGAAGCTGCCGCTGTACATGTCGACCAAGAACACGATCCTGAAGGGTTACGACGGCCAGGTCCGTTCTGCGTCGGTTTTTTCCCACTTGAACAAGGAAGGATATTAACCGTCCGCTTTCCCTCGTCGCAGTGGAAGGACATCTTCCAGGAGATCTACGACACGCAGTACAAGGCGAAGTTTGAGGAGCTCGGCATCTGGTACGAGCACCGCCTGATCGACGACGTGAGTCCCCGTCCGGCAATTTCTGTCTCTGGCGCGCGCTCGGTTCACGAGGCTGACCGCCGGAAGCACTACAGATGGTTGCCCAGATGATCAAGTCATCGGGAGGCTTCATTATGGCCTTGAAGAACTATGACGGGTCGGTTTCTACATGCCTATACGCTCCAAGTCCGGACCGAGACTGACTTGGCGATTTTTTTTTTCGTTCTTTCCTTTTCCCGTCGCAACTCGCAGCGATGTCCAATCCGACATTGTCGCGCAGGGCTTTGGCTCGCTCGGACTCATGTCGTCTGAGCTTGTCACCCCGGACGGCAAGATCATCGAGTCCGAAGCCGCGCACGGCACCGTCACCCGCCACTACCGTGAGCACCAGAAGGGCAACGAGACGTCGACCAACTCGATCGCGTCCGTGTTTGCCTGGACCCGCGGCCTTATCTTTGTGAGTGTGTTGCGTTGTTTCCGTGGGAATCGAGGCTTGGACGCGCTGACTGTCGAGATGCGGAAATCAGATGGGCAAGCGCGACGGCAACGAGCGCCTCGTTCAGTTCGGCAAGGACCTCGAGCAGGCCTGCGTTGACTCGGTCGACGTTGACGGCGTCATGACTAAGGGTGCGTACTCTTTCTTTCTGGCGCTATATCGTGGGAACCGTCTTGCTGATGGAACGAGCCGCCGCCGCAGACCTCGCCCTTTCGATCCACGGCAAGAACATGAACCGGACTCACTACGTCAACACTATGGAGTTCCTCGGTGCGTTCCAGTATCCTGCTCACTCTGATCCTCTTGCTTTACTGACGACATGACTGTGCAGACCACGTCCGGGAGAAGCTCGTCGAAAAGTTCCTCAAGAACGCACCCAAGCTCTAGATGCTCATCTTGCCCCTTTCCTCCCGTGTTGCCTCGCCTTGCCTCTTCTCTCTCTCTAGTATTCTTGTCACATTGCATGGTCTGCGCTGTTATGATATGCTGCACTTACGTATACCGCCGAAGCCCGTGGACGTCGTGTTATCGAGCTTTGTGAAGGCGTCCCGCTTGGTGCATATGCGGTGGTGTCTCGTGCTTGTGCCTTACGGACGCTTCTCCCCCACATAGCCTTTGTGAAATATTGTTATCTTTCCTTGCGCGTAAGCCGCCTGTATTTCGTGCAGCTGCAAGTCGGTGCTCCGACGGACAGCGTAATATCCGCCCTCCTGTTCCCCTATCGTCCCCGAACATCCATCGAAATCCGGAGAAATGAGCGCATCATCAACATCGACTCGATATACTTCGCCTCCTCCAGAAGCCGTCTCTGCGATCGACAAATAGCCTCCATTTTTTTCCTCGCAAGCGGTCCCAGGTTTAGATTCGGATACTTTCCCGTGCTGTGACAAAGACGCTATGAGCGCACCAGCCTTGTTCCCCTCAGACTCTGCAACATCCTGTAGTCGAGATAGCGCACGGGGATGAGGGGATGTAAGATAAATAAGCTTTGTCAGAGAGCGAGCACCGCGAGTATTGCTGCATGGAGCTCAACACCCCACTCTCGGGCCAATTCTCCACCCTGTCTATGCCTTTGCAAGTATTGGTCCGTATGTCTGGGAGCCCAATGATTTGATCCGACCCCAATTCACCCCCGGCATTCTGCGGTCTCCTCCCCTTTGGCTCGCTGCCCTTCATGTCACCAGCATTCTCCTTATTTTGCTCTGATTGGCAAATGAGACGCTTTCGTCTACCTAGCTGTCGCCATCCTGTCAGATGGCGCTCACGATACTTTTGCATTGTCCCACGCGCGCAGAAAGGATATCCCAAATTCGCATCCCTGCACCTTTATCTTAAACTTCTATCTACATATGTGCTCTTGGCATGAGCCGGCAGCTTCGGAAGGCCAAGAGTTACCGCAGATTCAACATTGGTTGCTATTCTTTGGATAAGTTAGCTGCACTGACGTACTGACAAGCCTTTCGACAAGCTCGCGCGGTTTTGCTTCTCGTCTGCCTAGGTGGGCTTGCCATCGATCATGTGCACTTGACTTTGAACTCGCAGCTACCTAAGTGGAAGATGTCTGCCACGGTTTAAGCGATGGTGTGCCTTGTCAGGGCCTAAGTAGCGCCGCTCAAATCCCGAGGGAGCCCGGAGAATTCGCAAGTCAACCAGTATGATTCACCAACGAGCCCCTGAGACTTCTAAAATTCGGTATGCAATGCAGCAGTAAAGCCGTACCGTCTGCGAGCCGAATACATGCCAATGCCATGTCGAAAACGAGAGACCGAAGGTAAAAATGAGATCAAGCGACGCAAAGGTCGCAAACGAGGAGATGTCATCACAGCAAAGTCTTGCAGAGGCAGGTACCGATTGCTTTCAGGCAGACTGGACTATTGCACTCTAGGATAGCCCTCAGGACACACAGCGAGAGTCGGAAGGCTGGCCCGGGCGGGGACTGCAAGCGTTCGGTCGCCACGCATTCGGACGAGGGTGTCAACTTGACGTCCCAAAGCGGACGAGCCGTTGTTCAGCATGTGCGCAAAAACATATGTAATCAAGGCATCTCCTCTGCTTCAACTATGCATGTGTGGCTATCTGTGTCTTTTCCAACTGAGAAGGCGGAGGTTTTCAGTTGATTGACGCGGAGCTTTCAGAGCAGCGCCCCGGACTTGGCCACTCGTCGTAAAAACGCCAAACAGAGGTGCCGGTAAGGCTTTGAATGCTGGAGCGGAATTTGGAAGAGAGGGAAACGCCGACTTGAGTGACTTGCCTCTTTCGCGGGTGTCGGCGATTGCAGCATCATCGACTTTGCGCAGTCTTCGTTCAGATGGCGATTGAGAAGAAGTTGCCTCTGTACGAGAACACGATCCTGAAGGGTTACGACGGCCAGGTCCGTTTTGCGTCGGGTTTTTTCCCACTTGAACAAGGAAGGATATTAACCGTCCGCTTTCCCTCGTCGCAGTGGAAGGACATCTTCCAGGAGATCTACGACACGCAGTACAAGGCGAAGTT